>LR750706.1:0-25439 GCA_902729485.2 Mus minutoides
CCTGTTGAGATTGTTATAGACTAAGCCTCTGAAATTGTAAGCAAACTTTCCTTTAAATAAACTCTTTTTTCTTTAAAAACAATAGTTAGAGTTGCCATGGTCATGTTATGCTTTGTCTAGAGCAATGGAACACTAACCAAGACAACCTCTCACTCCCCCAGTTTTTATCAAGGTCTTATAGTCCTTTGTATAGGGTTGAAGTCTCATTTGCTTTTTCCCATCAACTTTGACATATCTGTTGTAATGTTTACTAAAGTATTTTCTTTCTATAACATCCTTGACAATGATGATCACTATATATGAAGAAATGCAAAAAAGTAAGATGCAAAATATACATCCACCCTTAGGTTGTCAATATGGCATCTGATGTGGTAAAAATATAAGAGATCTTGAGAATCAGTACAATAATGTTTCTGTTAGGAAATTTCAGTAAATCCCAAGAGACCTATGACTCCATTAGAATTTTAATATCCAGAAATATACCTAGTAGAAATGCAGTTAAAATGTCTGTTTAGGAAAAAGTATTCCAACATTGAACAGAAAACTCGAGTGGAGCCAGTAGTTTTCTCACTACTTTTGTTCCTTTCAAGCTTAGAGCCAAACAAGTGCATATAAACAATTTGTACAGAAATATCAGTGCAAATTAAAATGCCTATTAAAATTTGTAGGCTTTAAAATATTACAATTGTTTTCAAGATGAAAATCCAAATACCCTTGCAACATAGGAAATATATTTTAGATTTCACATATTAATAGAAAATTCTAGAACTATCCATCTCACAAAAATGAAAACATAGTTTGCCTTTCTATCTAATTCTTATGTAAAAAGCTGATCCTCTAACACAAATCTTGATTAACTTTTGAGTTGACCTCTGAGGCTATACTCAGCTCTTTTTTTTAAAATTATTTTTCTTTATTAGATATTTTCTTCATTTACATTTCAAGTGTTATCCAGAAAGTTCCCCATACCCTCCCCCATCCCCACCCTGCTCCCCCACCCACCCCTCCCATATAATGGCCCTGGCATTCCCCTGTACTGGGGCATATAAAATCTGCATGACCAAGGGGCCTCTCTTCCCAATGATGGCCAACTAGGCCATCTTCTTCCATATATGCAGCTAGAGACATGAGCACAGGGGGAACTAGTTAGTTCATGTTATTCTTCCACCTATAGGGTTGAAGACTCCTTCAGTTCCTTGGGTACTTTCTCTAGCTCCTTCCTTGGGAGTCCTGTTATACTCAGCTCTTATAAATCTTTCTCAGGTCATTGTATATCCCAAGTTTGAAACATTTTCATGAAGAGGAAAACCACATTCATTCTATAGACATCAACATACATGCCCCCCCCAAAAAAAAATAACAATTTCTATAAGGTACACAAAGTAAAAGGGAAAACAGAAAAAATTGCTGAGGCAATATAAATAAATAATAATATTTACTTACATATAATAAATGAATAGATAGATAGATAGATAGATAGATAGATAGATAGATAGATAGATAGATAGATCATTGCCTAGGAATGTGGTTGAAGTGTATCACTAACTAAAAACCAAGAATTTTACCTTAAAGGGTTAACACTTTATTAAGACATCTATAATCTCACTTTTCAAAAGAGAAGGTAAGGTGAGGAATATACTTAATAACCCCTTGAGGTCTGAGTTGAGAGCCACTAAAATGTACCCTAAGGAACACTAAGATACTCCCTCCAACTCCCCTTTGAGGATCTCATACACACACCTTCTTAAGTCTTCCTCTTTCTCACATTGTCTATTTCTTTCTAAACCCCTGTACTTGAAGTCTATTTTAAATGTCTTTTAACATACTGTCACTCTTATTTGAGAAGACCACATTCACTCTTTTCTCTGTTGAAACTACTAATGTTAGCTTTGTCTCATTAGAGATGTTTAACGATTAAGAGAACCTCTCGGGCTGGGAGTTGGAGCTGTGCCCGTTTCTTCACTGGGGACAGATTTCACTGCTCAGCTTTCAGAGCCCCCTTTTGAGACCCATCTTGCCTATTATTCTTCTATCAGTAAACAGATTTCCTTCTCAGAGTTTCTGTTAGGTTCATCTGTAACATCTACAGTCATGGGCTTTCCATCTTACTCTCTTCTATTTATGGACAAAAGTTACATCCTGTTCATACCATTCAGAATCAATAGCATATTTGTCAAGCCAGGTTTCTTTGGATTGTCTTTAACCAAAGTCCTTCCAAAAAACAGTTCTTCCCTCTCTTCTCCTTTTAATCCGGTGACTGAAAGGTATACTTAACAAGGTCTAGTAAAGGATGGGCCAGACAGTGAAGGAAAGCCAATGCTACAGTCACAGGTATGTGAGACTCTAAACCACCAAAAAGAAATCTTGCTATTATGTACCATAATGCTGATAATCTGAACTCTAGGAGCCCCATGTTTCCAATGCATTGGTTTTTAACTGCAGCTCTTGCTGAGACAGATTATACAAAAGTCCTGTTTAAAAGCTTCTCAAAAGAAGAAAGTAGAAAGAATAGCCTTGACTTAATATCTATTCCCTGGTCATCCAACATCATGAAAGGTGAGCATAGCATTATCTTCCAAGTTGTAGACTCCACTCTGTTTCATAGCTAATACCTGAAACTGAATTCTTGGACACTGAATTGAGGACAAATTATAACCAACATTCCCTATGATATTTGAGATGGACCATATGGCCTCCTAGAACAAAGCACTGATTTTGTGCTTTCTCCAACTTGTTGAGAAAACATCTTAATCAGGACCTTAATCTAGCCAAGCATTTTTATGGCAACTCTCATACCATATTTGCATTTCAATTATTTCAGGCACATATAGCAGTCCATGGCTCATAAAGTGTACACAGCAGGCAATAGGCAGCAGACTCCCAGTCTCCAAGTCTTCCAAAGTTATCTCATTATTGATGTATACATTCTTTTCTTTTGCTAGTGAAAGCACTTTTAGAAGAAAAATACACAATATTTTCACAAGTTAAAAAAATAATAATTCAACCAGCAATACAGATTCTCTGATTTTTATTAGTTTTTTACTTGTATATCTGTATGACAGAGGTGAATGGATGGGTGATGTCTTTGTAACATCAAAATGATTTTGCAGGTAAATAAGTAGAACTTGTGAATACTATCCTGAGTAAGGCCATATCCAGAAAGACACACATAGTATATATTCACTTATAAATGGACATTAGTGGTAAAATGCAGAACAAACATGCTATAATCCACAGACAAAAAGAAACTGGGAAACAAGGAGGTACCAATGGAGGATGTGAGAATCTCACTAAGAAGGGAAAACTAAATAGTTATTAGAGGTGGATGGAGAGAGGGAACTGGGTAGAAAAGAAGGTAAGAAGGGGAATACAGATGGTGATCAGTTGTGGTGAGAACAGGGGTGAGATGGGGCTGGGGTGAAACTGGAAATGGGATCATGGTGGGTATCTCTGGTGACTAGTTAGAGGTCTGGCAAGAAAGAGGAGGATACAGGGAGTCTATGAGTGTCAACCTAGCTGACATTCCTTCCAAAGGGGTATATAGAGACTGAAGTGGCTACTTCCTATAGCCAGGAAGGACTTCTAGAGGAAAGGGTAACATCAACCCCCACCTATAAAACCTTCAACCCAAAAGTTGTCCTGCCTACAATATGTAGATGGGGTGTAGATGGAGCAGAGACTGAGGCAAGAGTCAACCAATGACTTCCCCAACTTGAGACCCATCCCATGTGAGGGAGTCAACCCCTGACACTATACTCTTGCTTATACACAGTGATTGCAGACAGGAACCTAGCATATCTGTCTCCTGAGAGGTTTCATGCAGCAGTGGATGGTAGTAGATGCAGAGACCCACAGCCAAACATCAGGCAGAGCCCAGTGGTCTTTTGGAAGAGTGGCAGATAGAAGTGAGCAAGTTAGATGGGTCAAGAACACAAGAAGACCCAGAGTCAACTAAGCTGAAACCATGGAGGCACACAGAGCCTGAGTTACCAACCAGGGAGCATACAGGGGATAGACCTAGACCACCTACACATTATAGCAAATATGCAGCTTTGATTTTATGTGGGTCCCCTAACAAGTGGAGCTGGGGTTGTTTTAATCTCTGTTCCTTGCCATTGGATCCCATCCCCACTACTTGAACTGCCTGATTGGGCCTCAGTGTGAGAGAGCTGCATGCCTAGTCCTGCTGTGATTAGATTTCCCAGGGTGGGGTGGTACTGGGTCTGGGGAGATTCCCCTTCTCTGAGGAGATGAGAAGAGAGCAATGGAGTGAATGATTTGTAAGAGTGGGACTGATAAGAGAGGAGGTGGATGCCTGTGACTGGAATATAAGTTAAATTTTATGAAAAGGAGGGAAGGTGAATTTTAGGAAAGTAGAAAGAACTTGAGAGTATTGTGCTAAGCAAAATAAGTCAGATACAGAAGGGCAAATATTAAGTTATCAATCACATGAAAAATATTGATTTAAAAATAAAAAAGAAGAAAGACATAATGTAGAAGGAAGACTTTAGAGAAGAAAAGGGAGCTAGAGCAAAGTGGGTTAGGCAGATAAGAGAAGGTAATGGGAAAAGTATACTCTAGTAAGTACATTAGATACTTGAATGTAAATGTCACAGTAAATCATATTCTTCACCAAGAAAGTAAAATTGTTTTATTGGTTCAATGTGATACATTTTATTCAAGTTGTTGAGATTTCTATTGGATAAAGTCTACAAGTAACTCACTGAAAAAGTTGTGTGACCTTAAGTAGCTGCAGCATATAGATCATGTTGGAACTACATCTACAGACTCATTAGCCTTCATATATAATAAAATGGAATAAACAACATGTCTGCCAGTGAAATCAATGTTCTTTGGCCAACTAACACAAAGGCATTATTAATATATTCACTACAATAAATCATGATCATTTTTCAAGGACACAACTATAAACGAAATTTTTTATTTAAAAATTAACATTTGTGGACTAGGGATGGCTCAACAGCTAAAGGAACCTCTTGCTGAACCCAATGGCTTTACTTCAATGTCTGGAAACAACATGAAGAAAGAGAAGGGAAAAAGCAGATAGGGAGGGCAGGAGAGAGATAGAGATAGAGAGAGACAGACAGACAGACAGACAGAGACAGAGACAGAGACAGAGAATATACACGTGTATCTACATACATATAATTTTTTAAAGTAAAATTAATGTTTGTGTATATGTAACAAATCCATATTGCCAATCTCCATGGAAATAACGTGTAGGAAAAAAAAATGTTATCCTTGAAAAACTTGTGGTTTTAAGTGGGAAGGAAAGACAGAAGGGCAAGGGGAAGGAAAAGGGTGGAAGTAAGAAGAGGAAAACAAAAATAATGCTGTCTGCACAAATATGTCAGTATTTCTAAAGGCATGTTTGTCCTGACACCCCTACTCATGTCTGTGGAAACCTAAACCTAGGCTAAATATGTATTTTTGGTGAAGCAATACTTCGTTTTATATATAGCAGATCAAAGTAAATCACAATATTTAAGTGCTCAGAAAAAAAAAGAAAAGTAGGGGTGGGTCCCTGTTGTGTATCACTGCCTGGGTCTGTGAATGCTGCTAAGGCAATGAAAGGTGAAGGCACTAGGTTGTATCCCAAGCGCCCCACCATGGTGGTGTTGGGCTAGTGGAATGTTGACATATGCTCAGGCATGGCAGAATGTAGCCTAAGATGGAGTTTCCATTCTGGTTGAGAAACAGTGCAGGTTAGGACCAAAGCTAGGGTTCCCTAATTCCAGACACCCAGGTGCCTCTGGGAACTGAGAGGAGTTGGAACAGAGTGGCCTACACATTGAGCCCAGATGGAGGGGGTGGGGGTGGTGGGGAGAGTGTCTGGAGCACAGAGGGGCCTTTGTGGGAGACTTAATCAGCCCCATTCTGTATGAAGGTGGCTCCCCCGCCACCCCAAGTCCTTTCTTGATGAGAGACACAGTCCTTGCTTGTCCATACTGTTTACTTATAGTTTATTTATATATAGATGAATACAATTTACTCAAGGTAGACCAGAGATGAGATACCTTTTACATGAGGGGATATCCAGGAAAAAACGTTTATCAGCTAAACTGTCAGGGAGCACCTAGATACCTCATTAACATGGAGAACTCTGTACTAAGTGACTAGTTATTGTGATCCTCTTGTGGGGTGTCATGGTCACATGCTCCAGGAAAGGAACCAATTTGGGAGTCAATGAAATGTCTACCATTCTGAGATATGAGAATTACCGGGTTTCTGAATCTGCTCAACCTTCCCAGTTTTTGTCTGGTGACACAATTCCACTTGCCTTACAACTTAGGACAGTGCCCTCAAGCCTGTCAGGAGCTGACTTCTACAGATAACATTTTATGACATTACAAGTTAAGTACAAGTATTCTTTTCATTAACTTTGTGGCCATTTTTACTCTGGACTTTATTTTTCTTTCCAATTTTTATTAGATATTTTCTTCATTTACATTTCAAATGCTATCCTGAAAGTCCCTTATACCCTCCCTCATCCCCAACCCTGCTCCCCTACCCACCCACTCCCACATCTTGGCCATGGCGTTCCCCTGTACTGGGGCATATAAAGTTTGCATGACCATGGGGCCCTCTTCCCAATGATGGCCAACTAGGCCATCTTCTGCTACATATGCAGCTAGAGACACGAGCTCTGGGGGTACTGGTTAGTTCATATTGTTCTTCCACCTATAGGGTTGGAGACGCCTTCAGCTCCTTGGGTACTTTATCTAGCTCCTCCTTTGGGAATCCTGTGTTCCATCTAATAGCTGACTGTGAGCATCCACTTCTGTGTTTGCCAGGCACTGGCATAGCCTCACATGAGACAGCTATATCAGGGCCCTTTCAGCAATATCTTGCTGGTGTATGCAATAGTGTCTGCGTTTGGTGGCTGATTATGGGATGGATTCCCGGCTGCAGCAGTCACTGGTTGGTTCATTCCTTTTGTCTCAGCTCCACACTTGATCTCTGTAACTCCTTCAATGTGTACTTTGTTCCTTATTCTAAGAAGGGGCGGAGTGTCCACACTTTGTTCTTCATTCTTCTTGAGTTTCATGGGTTTAGCAAATTGTATCTTGGGTAATCTAGGTTTCTGGGCTAATGTGCACTTATCAGTGAGTACATGTTATATGAGTTCTTTTGTGATTGGGTTACCTCACTCAGGATGATACCCTCCAGATCCATCCATTTGCCTAGCAATTTCATAAATTCATTGTTTTTAATAGCTGTGTAGTATTCCATTGTGTAAATGTACCTCATTTTTTGTATCCATTCCTCTGTTGAGGGACACCTGGGTTCTTTCCAGCTTCTGGCTATTATAAATAAGGCTGCTATGAACATAGTGGAGCATGTGTCCTTATTACCATTATCTTCTGGATATATGCCCAGGAGAGGTATTGCAGGATCCTCTGGTAGTACTATGTCCAATTTTCTGAGGAACCACCAGACTGATTTCCAGAGTGGTTGTACAAGCTTGCAATCCCATCAACAATGGAGTAGTGTTCTTCTTTCTCCACATCCATGCCAGCTTCTGCTGTCACATGAATTTTTGATTTTAGCCATTCTGACTGGTGTGAGGTAGAATCTCAGGGTTGTTTTGATTTGCATTTCCCTGATGATTAAGGTTGTTGAACATTTTTTTCAGGTACTTCTCAGCCATTCAGAATTCCTCAGTAGAGAATTCTTTGTTTAGTTATGTGCCCCATTTTTAATGGGGTTATTTGATTTTCTAGTGTACACTTTATATATATATATATATATATATATATATATATGAATGATATTAGTCCCCTATCTGATTTAGGATTGGTAAAGGTCCTTTCCCAATCTTTTGGTGGCCTTTTTGTCTTATTGACAGTATCTTTTGCCTTACAGAAGCTTTGCAACTTTTTGAGGTCCCATTTGTCAATTCTTGATCTTACAGCACAAGCCATTGCTGTTCTATTCAGGAACTATTCCCCAGTGCCCATATCTTGGAGGCTTTCCCCCACTTTCTCCTCTATAAGTTTCAGTGTCTCTGGTTTTATGTGGAGTTCCTTAAACCACTTAGACTCGGACTTTATTTGTAATGCATTTGAAATTAAAATATAATTCTATCACTTTCACCTTTCCTTTTGTCACTTCAGTCCCTCCTAAATATTCTCCCTTCAAGTATGTCATGTGCCCACAACTCTCAATTTCATAACCTTGTTTTATTTGATTATTATTGTTACATATATTGTTACATGCATGTATATGTAGATACAAGTGTGCAGAAATTGTGCACTTAGAGTTTTGGTGCTGACCATTTTATATTGGGTAAGCAATTAGGAGGCTCATTCCTGGGGGATCATAACTGTCCTTCTCTCAGCAGTCATTCATTGCCTGGAGTTCTTTGTCTAGGCTGACACCCCAGGAGGTTTTTTTTTCCCCCTTATTGACTCACAGAAATTAACTTGAGGTTTTACATTTTTAACTTCTAAATTTCTAAAATAGCTGAATAGCTAATTAGTTTTATTGAAAGATAACACTGAGTCCTCCAGTAATATTTTTATACTGTATGCTGAAGCAAGTAGCTAATAGGTCAATGTGCTTAAGGTTCTAAAAGAGCCAAATCTGTTAAAGGCAAGATGACATAATTATCATTTAAATGCTGAAGAAATATAAAAAGGATTCCTCTCCTCTTGGCAAACTTTTAACTCAATCAAAAACACTAACTCTCCATCTTATCATCACACATGCAGAATAATTAGGCATTGCCTAGAGCCATTGGCAGAACAGATCTTAAGAATGATACAAAATTTTGTTAGTTTAAGTCCTCTGGGCACTTGTCTGATGGAACAACCTGACATTATGAACAGCTTTCAAAAGATTAGAAAGAACTTTACAACACAGGGGATTTAGGAAGAAACCATAATTTAATCTAAAGTTTGAATACTAGCTGGCCTGATGATACTCCACATGCAAAGGTTTTAAATGTCACTACTCAATTATGCTCATTATTGTGAAATAAAAAAAAATAGAAGTAGAGTAACTAGATATTTCTCAACATTTACAACACTTACCTATGTTCTTGCATTATTACTGTTTTGAAATACTTTCAATTTCATGTTAACCTTCTCTGCCTATACAAAAATTTAAACACACATAGACACACACACACACAGAGACACAAACACACACACACACAGGCACATACACACACACACACATGCAGTCAATCTATCCTAGACATGTACCATATAAATAATCTATATGAGTAGATACTGAGTTGTACACTGTACCACTATAACTTATTTACCATATATATATATATATATATATATATATATATATATATATATATATATATATATAAAACTGAAACTTTCTTTATACTTACATATCTATACTTATATATACATTAAATATAATTCCTTGGCAGCTGATATACATGATTTATTCTATTGTGTGACTATTTTAAATGCCTCATCTAAGTGAAATAATGAAATATCTGTTGAATTGACTAGCTTACTTAATTACTGTATATATTTTACTCTCATCTATACTGTTTAAATGATATTTTTCCTTCATTTAAATGGCCAAATAGCATTCAGCAGCATTTACATGCCACACACTCTTTATTCATTCATCATTTGACATTTAGGTTATTCCTCACTCTTTGTATTATGGGTAAAACTTCAATGTACATGGGGCTGCAAGGTGAGAATTTCTGTCCTTTTTGCTAAATACCTATAAGCAGAGTCAGTTCCTATGAAAGTTATTTTTCAGGACTCTATACTGTTTGCATAGTGATTGCACCATTCTACATTTTTCAAGAAAAACAGATCATGGTACAATTTATAGATAGCGTCTCTTGAGTCCAGTCTTCTAGCCCTCTGAGAGCAAACCATTGATGTTTTTATTTGTTTTTGTTTTGTTTGGTTTTTTGAGACAGGGTTTCTCTGTATAGCCCTGGCTATCCTGGAACTCACTCTGTAGACCAGGCTGGCCTCGAACTCAGAAATCCGTCTGCCTCAGCCTCCCGAGTGCTAGGATTAAAGGCATGCGCCACCACGCCCGGCTCCATTGATGTTTTTAAAAGAACTCCCTGAGACCGTTAGTGAAATGTTCAGCAAAGCAAACTTGTGAGGACCTGAATGGCAATTCAATACGTTTTCACATATATAAATGATCAAACCTATTCTACTGAGACCAACCTCATTTGTGAATTTTCTTTAGATTATTTTTTAACAATATGGGGAGAGAAGTCATAGGGAATATATTGTTCCTCAGTAGGAAAAAATGTGCACTCAATTACATACCCATCTTCACTTATTCATCCTGCCTCCATCAGAAATGTTTTTCCACTCAACTTTGTAGATTACTAACATTAATATAGAATAACACTTGCCTTTGAAGCCATAGACAAATTCTGTCAAGCATAACCAAAGTAGACAATTATTTAGAAAAAGTCATAAACATATACATTCTTAAAATTCATCTTTGAATGGGTTCTGTCGTTTTAAGTTAAGTGAAATCTTTAATACATGCCTATTTTATATTTGTATGGAAGTCATGATTTTTGCCCTTTTCTGAAAGCTATCTTTTAGCAAATGCATTAGTGTTCCTGCTGTGCTCAAACACTGAAAGAGAGTGGCTCACAAGAAGTGTATCTTAGGCATGAGCACAGTGTGGAGACCATCAGCCAATTATAGCTCTGGCAGCAAAAGACTTGAGTATCTATTTCAGTGGTCACCCAGGTCATATAAATGCATTGCAGATAATGAATTTCTTTCAGTATAAAACACATATAATGTGTCTTTTTTTCTAAGCTAAGTTCAAATCTTAATGGTTGTTATTAACCTAAAAAAAAAAAAACTTGGAACATTAATAGAAGAACTAATTGTCATAATACATAGTTCACTTATTGAGGTACTAATATATGTATATTATATATAGTAAATAATTACATCAGACTACTTTCCAAAAGATAAGATTTAATGATCCTGGTAAATGATCTGAAACAATTAAAATCAACACACACACACACACACACACACACACACACACACACACACACACATGCACGCACGCACGTGCACACACACACACACACACACACTTCTATCCAATTTTCTTTTATTAAAAATATACAAATATTAAATTGTAGTGCAGAATATAGTTTGCAAAGTTTTGCAAATCTGTAGGACATTTGTTAATTTAATATAATCTCCATAAATCTGTCACAATATTTTAAGAGCATGACATTAAATTTGATAGAATTTTTGTTGCTTGTTAGTGTACACTGTAAAAAAGTTTTTTGGTTTTTTTTTCTTCTAGAAACAAAGTTTTGGCTTAAACAAAATTAATCATGAGCATGGCTTATTTATGGTGAGTTAGTGGATTCTATGAATATTGTGCTTTTCATTGATGGAAAAGATCAAAGTTTTCAAAAGAATGAAAAAAAGAGAGTGAGGTTAGGGAGTAGAAGAAAAGGGAAGAATGCTCTAGGAAATGAATCAAGTATTACAAAGGGGGGGGGGTTCCCTGCCTATGAATACACAGTGTTTAAAAACAGTAAAGTTAAGTTTCCAATGTTAACATTTTCTGTAATCTTTATTTTGTAAAAAGAAAGAAAGAAAGAAAGAAAGAAAGAAAGAAAGAAAGAAAGAAAGAAAGAAAGAAAGAAAAGAATTCATTTTATTAGCATTTTAATTTATTCTTCTCTCATACACTATACTCCAACCATGGTTCCCCTCTCTCCACTCCTCCCTGTACTCCCCTCCTCCCATCTTCCCAACATCTACTATTCCTCAGTTTCTTGTCAGAAAAGAGCAGACCTCCTAGGGATAAAAACTGAACATGGCATAACAGAATACAATAAGACTAGGCACAAACCCTTATACCATGGTAGGATGAGGCAACTCATTAAGAGGAGAAATGTCCCAAGAACAAGTTAGATAGTCAGAGGTACCCCAACTCCCACTGTTAGAAGTTCTCAGAGAATACTAAGCATATATGCAGAGGACCTATGGAGAACCCAATGCAGGCTCTGTGATTTGTGTTTCTGTCTCTGTCATCTCCTGGAGCCCTACTTAGTTGATTCTGTGGGGCCTGTTCTCCTGGAATCCTAGACCCTTCTGGCTGCTATGATTCATCCCCACCCCCAAATCCCCTGGGTTCCCTGAGCTCCAAGAGAGTGACCCAAAGGATATTTCTAATTTGTTTTCTTCTTCTGTCTAATACTTGGCTATGTGTCTCTGCATCTGCTCTTGTCAGCTACCAGAGGAAGCCTCTCTAATTATGATTGGGCTAGGCACAAATTACTGGGTATAGCAGAATCATTTTGTTGACTTTTTTTCATAGGTCTCTGGGCTCTCCAGCCTCTGGTTTCTGGCCATCCAGGCAGTGTTGGGCATGGATACCCTTGCATAGCATGGGCAATACAATAGACCATAAATTATATAATTAGACCATATATATAATAGACCAATTATATAATAGACCATAAATTATAATAGATAAATTTTAGATTGAAGATTTTGTGACTGGATCTGTGTCCCACCACCTGAAGTTGCCAGGTTACGGAAGATGCATTGGTTCAGGCTTTACTAGAAGTCCTCAATAGATCACCCTCATAAAATCCTAGGAGTTCTCCACTGCGCTAGGCTTTCCCTTCAGACCTCAATTCAGTCCTCTCTCCATATACTCCTGTGCTTGACTTCTCCTGTTTCCATCCTCACCCACACCAGTACATCTGCAGACCTATTCTACTTCCATTCACAGGGAGATCCATGCAGCCTCCCTGAACCTTCTTGTTACTTAGCCCTTCTGGGTCTATGTATTGTAACCTGTTTATCTTTCATTTGACAGTTAATATCAAGTTCTAAATGAATACATACCATGTTTGCTTTCTAGATCTGGGTTACCTCACTTTGAATGAACTTTTTTGTAGTTCCATTCATTTTCCTGCAAATTTCATGATAGTGTTGTTTTTAAAAAGCTGAGTGATGCTCTATTGTGTAAAGACACCACATTTTCCTTATCCATTTTTCTGTTGAAGGCCATCTAGATTGTTTCTAGGTTCTGAATATTATGAATAAAGCTGCTATGAACATAGTGGATCAAGTATCCTTGTTGTAGTTTGGAGTGTCCTTTGGGTATATCTCCAAGAGTGACATAGCTGGGTCTTGAGGTAGATTGATTCCCTGCTCTCTGAGAAACCACCAAATTGATTTCCAAAGTACTTGTACAAGTTTTCACTCCCAAAAGGGGCGGAAGAGTGTTCTTCTTGCTTCACATCCTTGTCAGCCTGAGCTGTCACTTGTATTATTGATCTTAACCATACTGCCATTCTCATAGGTGTAAGATGAAATCTCAAAGTACTTTTATCTGCATTTCCCTGATAGCTAAAGATGCTGAACAATGCGTTGTTTCTCAGCCAATTTAGATTCTTCTATTGAGAATTCTCTGTTCAGATCTATACCCGAGTTTGAATTGAATAATTAGGTTTGTTGATGTGTCTAGTTTCTTAAGGTCACATTCATTAGTTAGTAATCTTAGTGCCTAGAGTATCAGAGTTCTGTTTGGGAAACTGTCTCCTGTGCCAATGCACTAAAGGCTATTTTACACCTTCTCTTCTGTCAAGTTCATTATGCCTGGTTGTATGTTGAGATTTTTGATCCACTTGAGTTTTGTACAGAGTAATAAATATGGATCTATTTGCATTCTTCTACATGCAGACAGCTAGTTAGGCCAACATGATTTGTTGAAGATAGTTTCATTTTTTCCATTGTGTCTTTTTGGCTTCCTTATCAAAAGCCAGGTGTCCATAGGTATGAGAATTTACATATGGTTCATTGATTACACTGATGTCAATTTGTTTAAACGTAATGGAGCATTACTCAGCTTTTAAAAACAACACTATCATGAAATTTGCAGAAAAATGAATGGAACTAGAAAAAAAAAGTTCATTCAAAGTGAGTTAACCCAGATCCAGAAAGCAAACATGGTATATAATCATTTAAAGCTGGATATTAGCTGTTAAATCAAAGATAAACAGGTTATAATCCATAGACCCAGACTCCATTGATCAATGTGTCTGTGTCAAAACCATGTGGACTGTATTGATGTCAAGTTCTGTATTGTACATTTCAGATCTGTAAGGAGTTGTGTTGGAATTTTGATGCGGATTCTGAAGATTGATTTTTGTAGGGTAGCCATTTTTCTTCGGTTGATCATATCAATCCATGAGCATAGGAGGTCTTTCCAACTTCAAATATTATTAAGAAGTCTCTATTATGGATAAATCAAATTCAACAATAAAACTAGAAACTAGAAAATTTAAAGTTCTTTGTGTTCTAATTTAATTAATAATAATTATAAGTGTTTCTTTTTTTGTGAGCATTTAGAAAGGAATTTATTACAGATTCATAGGTAGGACTTTAAGATAGAAAACAGAGTGCCTGCCTGTGCAGCAGGAGAAGATGTCTGGAGTGGGCACAACTAGGCTGCTAGTGTGGGACTAGCAAGAAACTGGATTGTGATATGGGGAGAACTGGTCAGTCCAGTTGGCTCACCAATAAGTTGTTCCTGAATCTTTCCATCCTACAACTGGGGCTCAAGTATACACTAGAGACTCTAGGAAAATATTTCTGGCATTCTCATGAGTGTTCCTTAATCTTTCAATAAATGTGATTGCATTCCAATACATCTCTTGCTTAAATAACATTTTACAAAGTATGTGCATATTATGGATTTCACAAAGATTTTCTTCAACTTTCATACTCATAAAAGTTGTATAAAACAATTTTGCTTTTTTATTAGATTTTTTTATTTACATTTCAAATGCTATCCCTAAAGTTCCCTATACACTCCCCCCACTCTGCTCCCCTACCTGCCCACTCCCACTTCTTGGCCCTGGCATTCCCCTGTACTGGGACATATAAAGTTTGTAAGACCAAGGGGCCTCTCTTCCCAATAATGGCCGACTAGGCCATCTTCTGCTACATATGCATCTAGAGACATGAGCTTTGGGGGTACTGGTTAGTTTATATTGTTGTTCCACCTAAAGGGTTGTAGACCCTTCAGCTCCTTGGGTAATTCACACAATAGGGTTAAAGCCATCTGTTACTTATTTACATGAGGAAAGGTATATTAGATTTTTTAAATTTGTTATTAGATATTTTCTTCATTTACATTTCAAATGCTATCCCGAAAGTCCCTATACCCTCCTCCCACCCTGCTCCCCTACCCACTCACTCCCACTTCTTGGCCCTGACATTCCCCTGTACTGGAGCATATAAAGTTTGTAAGACCAAGGGGCCTCTCTTCCCAATGATGGCCAACTAGGCCATCTCCTGCTACATAGGCAGCTAGAGACAAGAGCTCTGGGGGTACTGATTAGTTCATATTATTGTTCAACCTATAGGGTTGGAGACCCCTTCAGCTCCTTGGGTACTTTCTCTAGCTCCTCCATTGGGAGCGCTGTGAGCATCCACTTCTGTATTTTCCAGGCACTGGCATAGCCTCACAAGAGACAGCTATATCAGGTTCCTTTCAGCAAAATCTTGCTGGCATATATTATATATAATGTCTGCATTTGGTGGCTGATTATGGGATGGACTCCTGGTGGGCCAGTCTCTGGATGGTCCATTCTTTTGTCTTAGCTCTAAACTTTGTCTCTGTAACTGCTTCCATGGGTATTTTATCCCCAATTCTAGGGAGGAATGAAGTATCCATGCATTGGTCTTCCTTCTTGATTTTCTTGTGTTTTGCAAATTGTATCTTGGGTATTCTAGGTTTCTGGGCTAATACCCACTTATCAGTGAGTACATATCAAGTGACTTCCTTTGTTATTGGGTTACCTCACTCAGGGTGATATCCTCCAAATACATCCATTTGCCTAAGAATTTCATAAATTCATTGTTTTTAATAGCTGAGTAGTACTCCATTGTATAAATGTACCACATTTTCTGTATCCATTCCTCTGTTGAGGGACATCTGGGTTATAATAAGATTATTTGTTAGACATGATGTGAACTGTTCTGACTGTTATGGATTCCCCATGAGGAGCATCATCCAAGAAAATAAGGAGCCCAAAGAAATCTTCCATTCTTCAAATTATTCTATCAGTTCTTTAGAACATTTGACAAAAATATTATTTTACAACTGTCATAAAGGTTGAGATTATGGGACAACCTCAAGCCAATGTCCCCTATACAGCTGCTTTTACAAAGGCTTAAAAATATATCTGTACATACAACAAATACTGAAGACATTCCATTGATTAAAAACTATCTTCAGAATAATGAGCATAGCATGTTTATATAAGAATAACATAGATTTATGAATATAAATTATTGCAAGTGAAACAATGTTTTCAACAAAATTAATGACATAAGAAATTAACAGGATTCACCTCTTCATAAGGCATATGTTTATATGTGTTTGTGTGTGTGTGTGTGTGTGTGTGTGTGTGTGTGTGTGTGTTTTAAAATATTTGAAGTCTTATCCTTATTGGGGTACATCCTATTTTTACATATAAAATGCTTTCTTTCTTAAATGTAAGCAAATCAATACCTATTCCCTCTGTATATTTTCTTACTTATGTTTGTCGACATCTTCATTGTTTTGAGATATGCTTTCATT
Source organism: Mus minutoides (assembly GCA_902729485.2). Taxonomy (NCBI): domain Eukaryota; kingdom Metazoa; phylum Chordata; class Mammalia; order Rodentia; family Muridae; genus Mus; species Mus minutoides. The sequence continues at coordinate 16,624 of LR750706.1, forward strand.
CATTAGCCCAAGCATGTTGCAAACTCAAATGGCCTTTTTAGTGCTTGAATTAGAGAAATAAACTACCATTTTAGTATGATTTTTCCCTTTTATTTCATAGCCTGCTTTTCAGTCTATTGGTAACAATGAGCAGAACTTTTATTTTAGTGAAAACAGACTATGACTTCTGCCTTTTACATTTGGTTATTGAAATTTATATATTAAAATATTTGCATTTCACAAACAAAAATACAACCTGCTAGATGCTTTATATAAATTTAGCTTTTTATATTTAATTCTGTGATTCATTTGGAATTAATTTTTGTGAGAAACAAAATATGAATGTTGAGGTTAGTTATTTTTAAAATAGGTAGAAACTGTTTAAGTTTTTCCTTCAGTGTTTGAGCCAGATTTCATATTTATTTTCAACAGGAGAAAAAGTTCAATACTGACCATAGCATAATAGCCTTAAATAAAACTCTCTGTATAATTTTTATAAGATCCTTGAAGTTGTAAATATTTCCATAGATTTGTAAATGGCATGTTAATGTTTTATTATCATCTATGCAACAGAAACATATGCAATATAGAAACCCATAATAATATTTAGTTAACATGAATCAACAAATTATTTTTGGGTGTATAGTGCCCTTTAGACTTCAGAGTTATAGACAAGTCTAGATTTCCTAAAATTAAAGACTTTGGCACAAAATAAGAGAATCATTCATAAAAACAATTTATTTAAAAGTAACAAATATAGTTATAGATTATAATTATGTAGAGGGTAATAAAAATAGAAGGCTATACATTTTATTGCCATATCTAAAAATAAAATTCAAAAATAAATGTTAAAGATTTACATTTATTTATTTATTTACTTACTTACTTACTTATTTTAATATACATATGTGTTTTGACTGCATATATATAGACTTGTCCATAGCTCTGAAGTCTAATATGCACTGTTGATTTGTGTTAATTAAACATTATGTGTTTTCATATTGCATTTTTTCTGGAGAATTTTGAATTTTAACCATATCGACCCCACATATTCTCCATTTCCTTACTCGTTTTCCACTCCCCTCCACTCCTTCCTTTCTGAATACACTATAGCTCACTATTCTTATTTATAACAGTTATATCTAATTTAAGATTTTAAAATGAGATAAAATATGTGATCTTGATATTTCTGATCCTGATTTATTTTACCCAATATAATGTGATGATTGCTGTCTCCATCCCTTTTCCAGCAGATGACATAATCCATTCGTCATCATTTCCGAATGAAGCTCTACTGTGTATGTATGTCAAATGTTCTTTATCTACCCCTTTATAAAAATATAAATTAACTCCAAAAACTGGAGATTTTAGGTAGTGCTACAATAAATATAGATGTATGACAGACTAACTTAGAGTCTTTTGGGTATACAACAAGAATTAGGATAGCTGGATTCAATGGTAGCTCCACTTTAGGCTTTAGAGCCATATTACTACCCACAATAGGTAAGGGTTCATCTTTTCTCCGATTTCTTTTTGCTAGCATCCAGTGATATTCTATTGATAGCCATTCTAACTTGCAGAATCTCAATGTAGATATCATTTACATTTCTCTGATGAATAAGGATGTTGACTGTTTTTCATGTGTTTATTACACATGTATTCTCCGTATCCTGAGAAATGTTCATTTCATTAGCACATTTAGAAAATGTGCTTTGTGCATTTGGAATATATATATATATATATATATATATATATATATATATATATATATATGCATGCTATTTAGATAATTAATAGTTAGCTGTTCTAAATATTAATCCTTTATCTGATCTATATTTAACAATACTTTCTCCCACTCTCTGCAGGCTCTTTCCTAAATTTTTTATTTAGCTGTACTTTAAAAATAAAAATGGAAGCACCAGGGTAAAACGACAACAGCAAAAACACTGACTCCTGAAACTTTGCAGAAAGCAGATTTGGAGACGACATTCAGTAGCAAGAGTGTTTATTAAAGAATTCCCTTGGTACTCACAGCTGTGGAAGAGATGGAGAGACAAGTTGATCAGAGTAAGAGGTCTGTTGTGATGCATGCCAGGCAACTCCACAGGGAACTCATAAGCTATAACTACCTGTCAGTGTAGCCATGAGAAGCTCAAATGGCCTATCTTCAATTCAGTCTTAGAAGTGGGTTACTCTAAGAAGAATATGACCTTGAGTGGGACAGCTCTCCATGATAAGAAGATCCCTGGAGGCTGCCAGCTGTTAGTTCACTCATCAGCTTGGGCTAATTTCTCTTATGTGATTCCAGAAGGCATCTATGAACCATTTAAATCTTAAGGTCTCAAACAAACATATTTTATAAAACAAGGTATAATGTTCCTAGAGAACATAACATTTTTCATCAATACATGATAGTTTAAAGTAACATTATTATCCATAGTTGAGATTATTTTACTTTAAGTCTCTAAGTTATGTTTGTTCATGAAACAAAAATTTTTCCTAATATACAAACTTGAAATTGGTATTGCATTCTGAAACTAGAAAATTTTACATGAAGATATCTAAGGAATTTTTTCAAAACTATTTTAAATTACTTTGTAAAATCAAATTTTTAAAAATTTATATAAGGATGCTATTAACTTTAGTTTCTATGTTATGTTCACATATTAGTATTAAAATCTACCTATAAATTTTACATTGAAAATTTTCTGTTAGAGTATTAAGAAACTTTGATTTAACCCAGGTCAGTTTAATAATGACTAAATTGACAAGCAGAAGGCAATTGTTCGTAGATACCAGTTTCTTCCAATAACAGAACTAGATGTCTAATTCTGGTTGAAAAAAACAAACAAAAACAAAACAAAACAACAATAACAAAAACAGGAACTTGGCTATGCCCACCCAAACCTTGGGGCTGACACCAGGTAGAATGTATAAATTTACTACACTTGTAATTCAATTTGTATTTGTCTGTTTATGATCCTCAGTTGTGACCAGAGATCATGAGGGTTAAGCATTGACTGGTGTTAAAAATAAGTAACTGAATCATACAACCATACCAGTAAATTTGACATCCCCATTGTTTTTAGAACTATGGCACTAGTGCACACTCAGAAATAAAATCAAGTATAGAGAGAAAAAGCAAGCACCACACTGTAACAATACAGAATTTGTACATCTATGAAGGATAGGTAGATAATATATTCAGCAGGTTGCTACTAGACTTCCCTTAAATGAGTCCATAACAAGGACTTTGATACAAAATTCCATGGTGAGAAAACACTAAACCCATCACTTTATTTTTTTACCCATAACTTCTTATTACTGATTTTTCTTCAACAGTTTTAAGACTCAATGATCCCACTTCCTTATTTTAATTTCTCCAAAAAAATGTTTTCACAGCTTCCTTAACTTTTCACTCACATGGACCCTCCAAATTTAAGGGAAAACTTCTGAGCCATTACAGCTTCTCAATTACCTCACAGTGCTGCAAATACAACCATATTTAAAGTATCACTTCCAGACAGTAAATACAAAAAAAAAAAAAAAAAAAAAAAAAAAAAAAGAAAAGCCCACTTCCCAGCATTCTATAAATACTGATGAAAGATTTGGCTTGAATAGCTCATCTTTTACTAATTTTTTTTATTGTCTTCAACACCAGTATTGCTAGAACCTACTCCTTTCAAATCAAATCTCATATCTTTCTGAAATTATGAATAGTTTTGAAATTTTAATATACTATTCTTGGATTCAGAACAACATTGTAATTCATTGTGCTTTCCACTGTCTTCACATTCAGGAAATCTTTATGTATTAAAGTACATGAAAGATCCCGTACCCCTACTCCACAGGTTTTCGGTCATTTCTTGCTCTCTATGTCAGAAAGGCCAATTCCAGAATCCCCTGCACTCTGTCTTAATTCCCTTCTTATTCACCTATTCCTATCATTCTTTTCTTATTCTTTTTTAACAAATAAAGTTAGGTCTATTTTTGATGGACAACATGATATTATGATATAAATAGTCTTCAGTTCTGACTTTAAAGATAGCTCTAGAAGACTGCAATGATACTTACAATGGGGTCCTATCACCTGTGTTTTCTTGCATACTACTGTACTCTGTAAAGCCAACACTTAGCTCAAAATTGGCAGGGAGTTCCAAGATTCTAGGTACCATGTGTCCTTCTTCCTCCCTGTGGCACAGAACAGGAAAGCTAATAGAGAGTTGACATGTTTCAGCTAAGCAGGGAATCAGTATGGAACCTGGATTTACTATCCAGTGTTTAGCAAATCTTCTCTGCTGCCAGTCATCCATCGCTGCAGTAGAACAAAAGACAAAAGGACTTCAAAGGAGAAAGAAAGAGACATGGACTGACTAGAAGACTTCCTTAAGCTTAGGATCATGTTGTAGTTACACCATGATTCTCCCTACCTTCTTTCAGAAAGAAAGAAAGAAAGAAAGAAAGAAAGAAAGAAAGAAAGAAAGAAAGAAAGAAAGAAAGAAAGAAAGAGAGAGAAGGAAAGAAAGAAAACCTAACATATATTTTCCAAATGTAAGCAATTATATCCCAATTAAGATATAATAAAATACTTATAAACCTTAGATCACTTAACTTTTATTAGCTGCATAATCTTGAACCACTTATAATTTCTTATTCTGAAAATGGAAACTACTAAAATATATAGGAATATTGTAATGATTCAGTAAAATATGTTAATAACTTTCATGTTCATTGCCTCCATGATAAAGCCAGTTTTAGTAAAACTATTTAGTTTAATTTCCTCCAAGAGTTAAAATGTATATTATTTATGAATATTAAGATGCTATCCAAATATTACTAACAACAACAACAACAAAAAAAATTCAAGCCTGTTCATGGTGGCATACTGCTTTAATTCCAACACTTGGGAGGCAGAGGTGATCAGATCTCTGAACATACATCCAGACTAGTCTACAGAGCAAGCTCCATGACAGCCAAGGTTACACAGTAAAATCCTGTCTCTAAAATTAAATAATCAAACAAAACAAAATAAAACCAAAACCAAACAACAATAACCACACACAAAAAAAAATTAAAGCAGCTGTGACTTTGCCAGATTGCTCATTTCTCTTGCTGTCTTTGCTGATAGGGTACCATCATACATGCAACATCAGCAAGATTACAAGCACCATGAAACTAACTTTATCTTAGACTTCAAACTAAATGTAAAACTGTGAGTACCCCTCACATTTTATTCCCTCCCTCTTATACTGATGGTCCCTCCATTTAACTTTGATCTATATTTATAAGGTAAGAACAAATGAAGTTCTGCCATCTTGGCTACAATATTTAAAGTGTTATTGGGTTGTGATCCTAAGCCATCTGCTGTGGGGAGCTGATGAAGCCCTAAGTGAATGTCTCAGGAGAGAAGAGAGCCTTCTATGGAAGTTTGTTAATATCAAGGACCAGAAATCAGCAAAGTCTTCCCTAGCCATTGTGGTGATGTTGATATGTGAATAAATTTAGCAACCTCTGCTTCCTTCTCTGGGATGACTGGACCTGAGACTGTTCCTTATCAGGGACCAGCTAACTCCTCTCACCAGCTGTTCTGTTCACAATAAACAAGCTGAGTTTCCTGCTTGTTGCATGTTTGGTACCCCTTTTATCAGAGCAAGAACATCCAATCTAATCGCTTTTATGCACATATGTATGTCTGTGTCTATCCATTCATCATTGCCTCTACACCCCAATCATGTCTCCAGGACTATGCCATGATGAACAGTGTTCATTATCAATAAGATAAAAGGTCTCTTTGTCTTATTTCTCCTATATCTATGAATATACTTTATATTACAAGGATTTTTCAAAATTCTTAATTTGTTGTTCAGATTTCTTTATATTAGACCTAGAAGCACATATGAAAATCATAAATAAATAAATAAATAAATAAATAAATGTAACTTATTTCCTATTTATACTCCTTTGTAGTTAATATGAACACTTTTTTCACTACTTGACTTCAACAGAGTGATTTCTATCCTGATAATCTTTGTTTTGTTTTGTTTCATTTACCATTCTGGGAACTGAACACTTCCATGACTACCAGCTCTACTAGTAATTGACATCCCCACCCTCTAATAATAGTGTCACTAGATGATCATTTTTCTCTCTGGAACTTCACTTTGCATTACATTCATAAAATTCCTATTTTCATCTATAATTTCTTCTCAAGTATTTAGTCATGATTTGTGTAAATGTATGAAATTTACCTGTAAGATATTATGGGTGAAGTATATACTAAATGTGTAAAAGTCACAGAAGTATAGTTCAACATATTCTCTCCAATCAAATTCATTCATATAATGAGTGTAAACATAGCTTTCATTTTCTTGATATAATTTTCATCTTGGAAGCTTACTTTTGAATAAATTCACCCTTTCTAGCTCTCTCTAAATTCTGGCTGTCTGGTTCAAACTCCTCTTCAAGATGACTGATTCAATTTGGCTTCTCTCAGCTTCTCACTGAATTGTTCTGCTTGGTCTCAAGATTAACTCTAGCAAAGTGTTCTAATCTTCTGATTCCTTTTCATTCTATAGATCACTGTCTTCACCCGTGTCTAATTTACTCTCTCTGCAACTTGTCTGTAAAACTATCCCAGTAAAAACTGCTTCTTCTCCAAGATGAACTGCCACCAACTGAACTGCCATGAACCCAGCTCTGTTGTATTGCCTCTGCATTTACTCCAAACTGACTCAAATCCACTGCACTGAACTCAACTGACTCTTCCTGCACTGCTCTTAAATAGCCTCCCTTTCCTGCCTGATCTGAGATTTGGGCATATCCTATCTCTGACTCATTCTGTCAAATCTTTCTCTGATCTGTCACTTTGTCTGTCCCTCAATCAGACAGCACTTTTAAACATGGCTGCTTCCTTCTATAAACTATCCATACCTACATTCTTTGTGATAAGATGTGTTCTACAAGTGTATCCCTTGTTGAGGTTTGGTCTTGTTGTCTACTATAATGTTAAATGTGGGCCAGAATACCTAGAGTCTACACATAGACATAAGTGACCCTGGCTCCAAATTTTTTCTGATTGGTAAATGAGGATGTCAACAGCCAATAGCTTGGCAGAGGAAACATAGTTAAGGTTTAGGTTTTTCAGGTGCAACATCAGAAGAGAACCATAGGAGAGAAGTTGCAGGAGGAGAATGAAGACGCTGCTATGGGTTGGCTGAGTGATATAAACATGGCCCTGTGGGATGGCCAATTAGAGTTAAGAGAAACTCAGATGAAACATAATGAATACCAAGTAATAACTCAGGGTTATCAATAGGAATGCAGAATCTAGTAACATAGACAGTAGGTATCTGCAAAGCTCTATGCTGTTCAAGGGTTATTATAAATATAAAGGTTGCATGTGTGTCTTTTGTCCAAGATGGAAATGACCAAGGCTGGGTAAAAAGCTCAGGTTAGGATTAAATAAATTCAATAAGGGTCTTATTCTAGCCAAAGCAGCCATGTTGCTGGAATAAAATTCCTCTACAAATGAGCTACTCATCTAAGTAGCAGAAGCAGATTTCAAACACTAAACTTCAGCTCTCAATTCTTCCTGCCAAATAAAGTGAGCACTATCTCAGCTCCAAATAATTTATATTAATCATCCATATCTTTGTGCTTTGGGTTAGTGACATTACCTTCCAGTTTGAGGGGTCATTCCACATATTACTAGTAAAGACAACAACATGCATTCTGAGAATAAATTATAAAAGAAAGTCATTGCAAATATACTGTACTGGATAGTTTTGTGTCAGCTTGCCACGGCTGGGTTATCACAGAGAAAGGAGCTTCAGTTGGGGAAGTGCCTCCATGAGATCCAGCTGTGGGGTATTTTCTCAATTAGTGATGAAGGGGGAAAGGCCCCTTGTTGGTGGGACCATCTCTGGGCTGGAAGTCTTGTGTTCTATAAGAGAGCAGGCTGAACAAGCCAGGGGAAGCAAGCCAGTAAAGAACATCTATCTCTCCATGGCCTCTGCATCAGCTCCTGCTTCCTGACCTGCTTGAGTTCCAGTACTTACTTCCTTGGTGATGAACAGCAGTATGGAAGTGTAAGGTGAATAAGCCCTTTCCTCCCCAACTTGCTTCTTGGTCATGATGTTTTGTCCAGGAATAGAAACCCTGACTAAGGCAAATTGGTACCAGAAGTGGGTTATTCCTGTGACAACCTGACCATGTTTTGGGGAGGACTGTGGAAGGACTTTGGAACTTTGGGCTAGAAGATCTATTCTGTGTGAAGAGCTTTGTCAGATGTTATGTTGGAGCTTGGAAGATAATGTTGAGAACAGTGCAGAAGATGGAGGCCTGGCTTGTGAAATTTCAGAGGGAAAATTAAAGACTCTTTTCAGGGCCATTGCTATTTTGGAGTTTGAATATTCTGTGGTTCTGGTTAGCTGGGGCTGAAGACTCAGCTGTGATTAATGAGATAGCAGAACTACTAAAGCAAAACCTTTGCATTACTGGGACTATTGATGCTGGTTGGCTGGAGCTAAGAAATTCGAGGTGATTAAGAAGAGACCAGCTGATCTTTCCTCTGAGCCCAGCGGACACAGCTAGGGACACCCCAGGACTTTAAGATCGCATTGGGGTTACGCGTGAGTGCAGAGGTGGTTTTGGGAGCAGCGGGTCAGCAGTTCACTCCAGGGGCAGGAACTGAGAACTCCGCCCCACCAGAGGCTGGGCCTCCCCCAGCCAGAACCGCGCTGCCGCGCCATCTTTCCTCTGAGCCCAGCGGACACAGCTAGGGACACCCCAGGACTTTAAGATCGCATTGGGGTTACGCGTGAGTGCAGAGGTGGGTT
>LR750706.1:26485-90024 GCA_902729485.2 Mus minutoides
AAAAAAAAAAAAAGAAGAAGATACCAGCTATATCAGGGTCCCTTCAGTAAACACTTGCTGTCCTATGTTATAGTGTCTGAGTTTAGTGACTGATTATGGGATGGATCCCCCAGTGGGGTAGTCTCTGGATGGTCCATCCTTTCGTCTTAGCTCTAAACGTTGTCTCTGTAAATTCTTTCATGGGTATTTTGTTTCCTATTCAAATGAGTAATTAAGTATCCACGCGCTGGTCTTCCTTGTTGATTTTCTTGTGTTTTGCAAATTGTATCTTGGGTATTCTAAGTTTCTGGGCTAATAACCATTTATCAGTGAGCGCATATCCAATGACTTCTATTGTGATTGGGTTACCTCACTAAAGATTATATCCTCCAGATACATCCATTTGCCCAAGAATTTCATGAATTCATTTTTTTTAATAGCAGAATAGTATTCCATTGTGTAAATGTACCACATTTTCTGTATCCATTCCTCTGTTGAGAGACATCTGAGTTCTTTCCAACTTCTGGCTATTATGAATAAGGCTGCTATGAACATAGTGGAGCATGTGTCCTTTTTACCAGTTGGAACATCTTCTGGGTATATGCCCAGGAGAGGTGTTGCTTGATCCTCCGGTAGTACTATGTCCAATTTTCTGAGAAAATGGCAGACTGACTTCCAGAGTGGTTGTACAAGCTTGCATTCCCACCATCAATGGAGGAGTGTTCCTCTTTCTCCACATCCTCTCCAGCATCTGCTGTCCCCTGAATTTTTGATCTTAGCCATTCTGACTGGTGTGAGGTGGAATCTCAGTGTTGTTTTGATTTGCATTTCCCTGATGATTAAGGATGTTGAAGATTTTTTCAGGTGCTTCTCAGCCATTCTGAATTCCTCAGTTGAGAATTCTTTATTTAGCTCTGTGCCTCATTTTTAATGGGGTTATTCCTTTTTCTGGAGTCCAGCTTTTTGAGCTCTTTGTAGATGTTGGATATTAGTCCCCTATCAGATTTAGGATTGGTAAAAATCCTTTCCCAATCTGTTGATGGCCTTTTTGTCTTGCTGACAGTGTCTTTTGCCTTACAAAAGCTTTGCAATTTTATAAGGTCCCATTTGTCAATTCTTGATCTTACTGCTCAAGCCATTGAGATAGAACCCCAGGAGCTGGAGGGGTCTGCAGCCCTAGAAGAGGAACAATAATATGAACTAACCACAACCCCCAGAACTCATGTCTCTAGCTTCATATATAGCAGAAGATGGCCTAGTCTGCCATCATTGGAAAGAGAGACCCCCTGGTATTGCAATCATTATATGCCCCAATACAGGGGAATGCCAGGGCCAAGAAGTGGGAGTGGGTGGGCAGGGGAGCAGGGGTGGGGTGGGGCGAGGGACCTTTCAGGATAGCATTTGAAATGTAAATTAAGAAAATATCTAATAAAAATATTTTTGAAAAAAAAAAAGAGACCAGCATCATTGAAGTGACAGCATTTTGTTGTTGTTGTTTGTTTGTTTGTTTGTTTGTTTGTTTAAAGTAAAGGTTTATTTGTTTGGTTACTGTGTAACTGGCTGTTTTAGGAACCAAAGTCTTTTTATTTCTTATTTGTTTATTATTAGAGAATTTCTTCATTTACATTTCAAGTGTTATCCCATAAGTCCCCTCTACCCTCCCCCTGCCCTGCTCCCCTACCCACCCACTCCCATTACTTGGCCCTGGCATTCCCCTGTACTGGGGCATATAAACATTGCTAGACCAAGGGCCTTTCTTCCCCAATAATGTCCAACTAGCTCATCTTCTAATACATATGCAGCTAGAGACATGAGCTCTGGGGGTTCTGATTAGTTCATATTGTTGTTCCATCTATAGGGTTGCAGACCCCTACAGCTCTTGCGTACTCTCTCTAGCTCCTACATTGGGGACCCTGTGTTCTGCCCTATAGATGATTGTGAGCATTCACTTCTGTATTTGTCAGGGACTGTCAAAGCCTCACAGGAGACAGCTATATCAGGGTCCTTTCAGCAATATCCTTCTGGTGTATGCAGTAGTGTCTGCATTTGGTGGCTGATTATGTGATGGACCACCCGGGTGGGTTACTCTCTGGATGGTCCATCCTTTCATTTTAGCTCCAAACTTTGTCTCTGCACCTCCTTCCATGTATATTTTAATACCTATTCTAGGGAGGAATGAAGTATCCACGCGTTGGTCTTTCTTGATTTTCTTGTGTTTTGGAAATTGTATCTTGGGTATTCTAGGTTTCTGGGCTAATATCCGCTTATCAGTGAGTGCATATTAAGTGACTTCTTTTGTGATTGGGTTATGAGGTGACATCTTATGGAAAGTGTTTTCTGAAAGCACAAAGAGGCTGTGTTCCAGAGATAGCCAAGGTTGTACTCCTGCTGCAGTAGGACTTGTTAATGTATAAGAGTTGCTGGTTTTGAGGGCATGAAGGGGTCATGCAGAGCAGATGAGGCCATGGAAGTACTGTGAGAGGCCATGGAAGGCCATTGGTGAAAGTGCAGCCTCAGTTGCAATTGATAGCCCAGGACTGAGAGGTCATGCAAAGGAGTTGAGGCTTAGCACCTTGAAGAGAGCCTATGAGAGGCGAGTGTTGAAGCCTAGTTACAGTGGAAGATAGCAGCATTTTGGAGATGCCAGTATCATGAGATGACCACCAAGAATAGCAGCAGCAGTGAAGTACAGGCAGCTGGATCCTAGAAGACAACGTGTATGATACAACGGGCATGGCTGGAGAAGTGACCCAAGCCCTTAAAGGAGCACAGAAGAACACGAGTTGGATCCCAGACACTGGATGGTTGGAGATTGATTTTTGCTTTTGATTGTGACTGTGCCCTGATATTTTTCCCTCTTGAAGGAAGAAAATATTTTAGTGGATACCATAGTTAAGAGACTTTTAATTGTAAAAAGACTTTGGATTTTAAAGGATATTGGATATTTTAAAAGAATTGAACTTTTAATATGTAAAGAATAAGGGACTTTTAAAGTTATTTAAGATCTTGGGGATGAGTAAGAACTAAGGGTTAAGGCTTACTAGTGATGTATTTGTGTGTCAAGTTGACAAGGGGTCAATTGTACTGGCTAGTTTTGTGTCAACTTGCCAGAGTTGGGTTATCACAGAGAAAGGAGCTTCAGTTGGGGAAGTGCCTCCATGAGATCCAGCTGTGGGGTATTTTCTCAATTAGTGATGAAGGGGGAAAGGCCCCTTGTGAGTGGGACCATCTCTGGGCTGGCAGTCTTGGGTTCTATAAGAGAGCAGGCTGAGCAAGCCAGGGGAAGCAAGCCAGTATAGAACATCTCTCCATGGCCTCTGCATCAGCTCCTGCTTCCTGACCTGCTTGAGTTCCAGTCCTGACTTCCTTGGTGATGAACAGCAGTATGGAAGTGTAAGCTGAATAAACCCTTTCCTCCCCAACTTGCTTCTTGGTCATGATGTTTTGTCTAGGAATAGAAACCCTGACTAAGACATATACCTATGGCAGAAATATATGTACAAGATTTACTCATGTTCAGATGTATCTCTCTATCATATATGTAGTACTGCCAATGTATTTCTAAAAATAATTGTATCATTTCATACATTTAAAGAGAAATGACTAATTGGTGCTAATATGTTACTGCTTTCTCAACCCTTTTAGCTCTGGGATTTTGTTGTTGTTGTTGTTGCTGCTATTGTTGATGCTGCTGCTGCTGCTTTAATTCTTAACATAACTGCAGATTCAGTTTTATTTTTATATAATTTTAATTTGTATTGAATATAGATTTATTTCATACAATACATTCTGATCATGGTTTCCCATCTCCAAACTCCTTCCAGAACCTCCCCACATCCCCAGCCACCCAAATCTATACCCTTTCTTTTTCTCTCCCACTAAAAAAAACAAAAAGACACTTGGTGCCCCATCTTTCTACTGGAGGCAGACTCTATGAGTTCCCTCTTCAGAGATTGTTGGGTATTGGTATTTCATCTAAGGTCCCTTCCTTTGAATCCTGAGAGTCTCTCCTACACCCCTTTTCCCCCTACCTCCCACTCCCCAAGGTTGCATATTTGCATTCATTCTGCTGACCCTCAGGGCTTCTATCCTGCCTTCCTTACCATACCTGATCACGGTCCCCTTTTCCCCTCCCCCTCCCCTCTCCCACCCAGATCCTTCCCTCCCTCTGCCTCCTGTGATTGCTTTCTTCTCCCCAGTAGGATTGAAGCATCATACTTTGGCTCTTCTGCTTGTTAACCTTCTTGAGTTCTGTAGATTATATCCTAAGTATTCTATACTTCTTTGTCCTTATTAATGATTACATACCATGCATTTCCTTTCGATCTGAGTTACCTCACTCAGGATGATATTTTCTAGTTTTATCCATTTGTCTGAAAAACTCAGGATGCTCTTGTTCTTAATTGCTGAGTAATATTCCATTGTGTAAATGAATCACATTTTCTTTATCTATTCTTCCATTGTGGGATATCTGGGTTGTTTCTAGCTTCTGGATATCATATTATAAGGTTGCTATAAACATAATGGAGCATGTGTCCTGAGACATGATGGGGCATCTTTTGAGTGTATGTCCAAAAGTGGTATAGCTGTGCCTTAGTGGAGAGATGATATTGCCATCCTATAGTCAGAAATTCTGACCCAGAATTGTTCATGTCTAAAAGAACTGCAGGGACAATAATGGAGAAGATACTGAGGGAAAGGCAGTCCAGTGACTGGTCCAACTTGGGATCCATCCCACGAAGAGGCTCCAAGACTTAACACTATTATTGATGTTATGGTGTGGTTACAGGCAGAAGCCTATCATGACCGAAAAGTTCTTTGAGGGTCCAACAAGCTGCTGACTGAGGCAGATGCAGATACTTACACACAACCATTGGAACGAAGTCTGGAACCCCTGTGGTTGAATTAGGGAAAGGCTGGAGGAAGCTGATGAGGAGGACAACCTCATAGGAAGAATATAAAAGTAATAAATTTGTTTAAATGCCAAACATACACACACACACACACACACACACACCAGAATAAGGAAAAACAAGCAAAGAATCAAGAAAAAGAACCAAAGATAAAGCGCAAAAATCATGTAGATATGCTGAGACACACATTAGCATGTGTAGAAATCCCATAAAACTACTAAGAATGCTAGAGTTCATTTTGTGTTGGCCATCCACTGTTGGGGATGGGACCCTACCTTTACACAGTGACAATACACTGGAGAAAACAGATTTTTTTTACTTTTGTGAGTTCCTGTCAACTGGAGAGTCTAAAAGACTCAACAAAGGAAATCCATTTCCACTGCTTCTTACAATCTTCTTCCTCTTTCTCAAAGTTACTTGGGCCCTAAGGTTATGGATTTGAAGGAAATATCCCATTTAGGACTAACCTTCCCAAGGTCTCTCAGTTCTTCTGCATATTTTTCAGTTGTGGGACTCTGTGTTTCTTCCCATCTACTGCAGATGGGAGCTTCTCTGATGAAGGCTGAGAAATACAAGGATGTATGATTCTGTATAATGTCATTAGGAGTCATTTTGTTGCTTTATTCCTTTGGCAGAATGAGAGTGTTTGGTTTTCCTCTAGGTCCCTGGACCATCTAATTTTAGGTTCTTGGCCACAGAGGAATGTCAGACATGAATTCCATCACATAGAGCATATCTTAACTCTAATAAAACAGTGGTTAGCTAACACATTTAGCTTTAATTCAATTGTCTTTATACAGAAAGGAATCTTCTTATAGTTATGAATATAGTTAAATACTCAGATTTTAAATGACTACTGAGAAATCATCTGCCACTCAATGGTGATTACATTAATCATACCTAAAGTTAATACATACCTAGGTATATCTTTTCTATATAAATAATCATTCTGTTTATTGTCATTCTTATCTTTGTGTCTTCTTCAGCTTTGTTTATATTTAAGTTAGTGCTCTGTGTCCCCATCCTTTCTCTATTCTTCTAGCATCACATTTTGATAAGTAGTATATGTCCTATAGTTTTTTAGATACATTTATAACTAATTAAACTCTACTCTCAAACAAGAGTATAACATTTCTAAGCAATGGAATTGTTATATCTTGTAAGAGAACTTTTCTCCTTCCTGTTGGATATGATAGTAGTATAACTATTTTCACTTAGCATAAGTGGTTTTTCAATGCTTCTGTAATTGTTGCCACTATTCTAAAGAATCAAATAATAATATTTACCATCCCCCACACTTTCTTCTTTGCATCCATCTTTTCACTGAAGAATTCATTGTTATAGTCCTTAATATGTAGGTGAACTCATCACAAAGGTATGATGTCATTCTTTATTATAGATAAGCAAAGTACAAAGTGGTTAAGTACCATGCTCAAAGCTAAACCCATACAAATACAAGTCTATCAAGAGAACACATGGTTGAAGAAGCAAACCGTACTTTTGTTCATGAAGACCAATTTGTTTATGGGATACTTATATAGAATCATACACCAAAGCATTTTCATAGAAACAAGGTACTGTGATAAAATATTTTAATGTTGATAAAAATGACGACCATGATTATTCTGAATTAAAATGAAATACCCATATGTATGCATAGAATCTTTAATGGTCATTATTAACCTTGCTTTGTGTGGGATCAATAAGCTAGATGATCCCATCTAGAAGCCATGGTTAAATTTCATGTTACTCTGAACACCTGGAATCAATAGCACTACCTTCTTTTACTTCCTAGTGTGTGCAATGAAAAAGTTAATGGTATATGACTAATGTCATCATAAATTTCCAGCCTTTGCTTAGCTATTTACAAGCTGCTTCCCACTGTATACTCCTTTGCTTGCCCCTGCTTCCTATCTGATTACCAACTACCATCCATTTCTTTATGATTTTTGAGATTCAGAAGAGGAGCAGTACAAATAGGAATGTGTTGTGGGAGTGTGCTCTTGTATTCCAGATGGCTGATTTGTGTCAGATTTGAGAAATCCAGTAAATCTGGGGAAGCACGCTGCTAAGGATCCTCTCAATCCTTCTACTATGCCATGACCTTGAGAGTTTAATCTAGAAACTAGTCATAATAAACATGTTACTCATCAAAGAGAAGCATTCATCATACCAATTAGACTTTATGTTGCAAAGCTAGATCTCTAGAATAAAAAGACAACATCTGGTTGGTTTCTCACATTATGTGTAGAGAGCCACTCCCGAGCTGGTTCTGCCACCATTCCAAGATGGCGCCGACATCCTGTCACCACCCCCAGCCTGGGACAAGCAAACAAGTTCAGTGCACATGCGCTTGTTACAAAGCCGAGTAAGTCACTGCCCATCACAGGGCATAACTTGGGGTAATGGGCAGTCAGCCAATCCTGACGACTCACACCTCACTGAGGTGTTTATAAGCGGGACCCATCTTGGGCTCCGGGTCTTCCTCCTCATGATGTAATAAAAGTTTGCTGCCGGGAGGCAGAGGCAGGTGGATTTCTGAGTTCGAGGCCAGCCTGGTCTACCAAGTGAGTTCCAGGACAGCCAGGGCTACACAGAGAAACCCTGTCTCAAAAAACCAAAAATTAAAAAAAAAAAAAAAAAAAAAAAAAAAGTTTGCTGCAGAAGGATCCTAGTGTCCGCGTGTGTTCTTGCTGGCGAGAAGATAATGCGGGTCACAATTATGTAGATTGACCTTAGCAGTTGGCAACAACAGCAGCATTCTTTTAGATACTCAGAAGTTTCCTTTAATAGTACTGTTTTCAAAGACACATTTGAAACATTTTTATTTTTGAAGTATTTCATCCAGCTTAGGAACTTAATTTTTGTCAAATAAAAGGTGTTTTTTTGTTTTGTTTTAGTTTTTTTTTGTTTGATAGTTTTCTTAGGAGAAGAAATATAAAAGTAAATATTCTGCTATATTAATGAAAGAAATAAGATAGTGATTAGAAAAGTGATTTTTTTAAACTTTATATGTCACTGTTGCTTCATTCAGCCCTTTCTAAACCATGAGCCTCTTCTATGCTTGCCTGTTGTATTAGGCCCTCACCTTCCTGTTTCCACCAGCAAGAACTGCTCCATTCTTTCTTTAACTTGTGTTCATACTCCATTCTACCACGAGACTAAGGGTTATCCTTTATGAGCTTCTGTGAAAGTTTAATTCTATCCTAGAATTGTTTAGTGATATCTTCACTTTTCAAGATATAAATGTTATTTATAAATAATAATGTTTATATAATATTATTAACTAATTAATGATGTTTATTTTTAGATATAGGATCTTAGACAAACATTTGTCCTTAGATATGTGTTGTAATCAGATGGAAGGAAGAATTCATTGTTAGCATGAGGAAAGAAAAAAATCTCCTATCTGCTTCTCTATCATGTCTTTTAGCCAATGCCTATAAAAAGTGGAGTTGCTAGTTTTAGCAGATAAAATACAAAGGATCCAGTTCAATATGAATTTCAGATAAACATAAATAATTTAGGTCCTATTTATGCTTCACATATATTATGCTCATCTTGTGTTTTAAGTGTCAATCCAAAAGTTTCAAAGGATGATTTCAGCTCATAATGAGAATTACTACAATAATAGGCAAGTGTACTGAAGACAACTTTTCAAGGATACAAATTGGTTGCAATGATAAACTAAGAATACTGATGGGCAGAAAAACTTTTTTTTTTCACTTATCCTTGCAAGTGGCACGTCCTTTCTTGTGTTGTTATTATAAAGTCAGAAATTGTTTCCTAGTAAATAATTAGGAATAACTATCTTCCTTATCTGAATTCACATTTCAATTCATGAAATGTTTAGCTGCATTCTTTGACCATGAGGTCACCATGTTGTTTTCAATACTAAATTAAAACAAAAGGCATTGTTGTAAATATAAAATATTTAAATTTGAGTTGACCAAAGTATTCTGTAAGTTCTAACTCTAACTTTTCTAAATAAAGGTATTGTCTTAAGATGTTATTTTTATTTGGTATAGTAGCTATAAAAACATTCTATTTCTTGGCATACCATGTAATCTATAAATCAATACATCAAGATGAGCACTGCTACATAAAATAAAAATGTTAGGGTTATTGTATCATTGTTGGAATTGACATTCTTGCTAAAAAAAATCTTTTTCTTGTCTTAACTTTGCTTTTCAGCCAATTACTAAAGGCATTAATAGTAAAGAATTTGAAAAAAGAACAAAAAAATTACCTAACTATATGTCCTTCAACAAAAGATTCTTGTCACCATTTTACAGTCATGTCCTTCTAAATTTCTTATCACATACCTAAATAATCACCTACAGACCATGAATCTTTGCACAATTGACATATTGTCAGCTCTCTCTAGCAAAATGCACAATCAGTTTCAACGACTTAAGATTCAAGAACTGGGATGATTTTCTTTCATAATTCTCCCTCAGGGACTTTGGATGACTACAGGACTGTGTCTGATTACATTCACAGGTGCCTACACATTGCACAGAACCACCTATACACTGCCACCATGTTCTCCCTTCCTCTTATCAACTCATCATAAATAACCACACATATTTTTAGGATAGGAGAGACAGTGTAACAGGAGTAGGCACCATGCACCTTTTGGTCAATTGGTGAGATATATGTAGATATCTAGATATCTCTTCTTTATTTAGATATCTAGATAAAGAACATAGATATAGATATAGATATAGATATAGATATAGATATAGATATAGATATAGATATAGATATAGATATGGATGATATAGAGATAGAGATAGAAGGAGAGAGAGAGACATAGAGAAAGAGAGAGAAAATACTGCTTGACCCACTTAGCTGTATGATTTGTGGACAAGATAGCACCAGTTTATAACTATAACCTCAAAATGTTTTGTCTCTAAGACAATAATTATATCTTAAAACAAGAATAGTTTCATGATGTCTAGGGTTTGCTTCAAAATTACACAGGCTTCTGTTTTTTTAAAACTGTATGTTATAAATGAAATCCTTAACTACCACTACCTCAGGCACCACTACTACTGGACCAAGCTGAAAACAGCCTCTACCAATTATATCATTGACCTCTATTCAGATCCTACTTAAAACTAACAGCCTTTTTGAGTCATTGTGTAAATGGGTCAGAGTTAACCCTTCTTGAGTAATGTACCACATGTAAATTACTAATAAACCCACTTGATAATTTTATACCTAATTCTTGTTTGGAGAAGTTAGAAGAATAAATTTATTCTTACTCATTAGAAGGGACTATCATCAGATGTCCCATATTGACTGTGGTAAAAGATTACTTTCGCAGAGGTATTTTAGTCAGATTTATCTCCTATTATATTGACAATCATATATTGACAATCATATATATTTTTGACAATCAAATACAATATGATAAAACTCCTGGGCATATACCCAAATATGTTCCACCATACCGAAGATGTTCAAAGTAACTTTATTATTTTTTTTTAATAACCAGAAACTGGAAACAACCTAGATGTCCCTCAACTGAAGAATGGATTTTTTTAAAGTGGTACATTTACTCAATGGAGTATGAGTCAGCTGTCAAAAACAATGACATCATGAAATCTCCAACAACTGGATGGAACTAGAAAACATCATCCTGAGTGAGATAACCCAGACCCAGAAAGGCAAACATGGTAGGTACACACTTAGAAGTGGATATTAGCCATAAAGTAAAAAATAACCATGCTACAATCTGCAGACCCAGAGAATCTAAGTAACAAGAAGGGCTTAAGGAGGGTCACATGAATCTCACTGTGAAGAGGAAATAGAATATACATCATAGGTAGAGGGGGTGGAGGAGACTCTGGATGGGGAGCATAGGAAGTGAAAGTACCAGGTAGGGGAGAATGAAAAGAGGGAGTACTAGGATCATTTTTGGTTCAAGTTAGAAATCTAGGGCAATGTAAACTCCCAGGAATTTATGAGGATGACCCTGGCTAAGACTCTTAGCAGTAGGGTTCTATAGCCTGAACCAGTCCTTTCCTATAACCAGGAAAGACTTCCAGTGGAGGGATTGGGACACCAACCCAGCCACAAAACCATTGACCTACAATTTTTCCTGCTATAAGATATGCTGGGGCAAATGTGACACAGACATTGTGGCAGGAGCCAACCAAGTGGCCGGCTTGAGATCTATGCCATGAGGGAGAGCCCACCCCAGACTCTGCCTAGAGTGCCAGGATCCAGAGCCTGGATAGGCCAGAGACTTGGGATAGAACCAAACAGGACAGAAAAGAAAAACAAACAAACAAAAAAAAACAGCCAGTGAAATTATTCCTAATGATAATCTGAGATACACATAGATTGGTGCCTAACCCAATGGTCGTCAGAGAGGCTTCATCCAGAAATTGATGAAAACACATGCAGAGACCCATAGCTATACATTAGGTGGAGCTTGGGGAATACTGTAGAACAAGGGAGGAAGGATTGTAGGAGCCAAAGGGGTCAAAAACATCATAACTTTTAGAATCAACTACTTTGGGTCCATAGGAGCTCACAAAGGCTGAACTATAAACCACGAAGCCTGCATGACATTGACCTAGGTCCTCTCCATGTATGTTACATTTATATAGCTTAGTCTTCTTATGGAACTCCTAACATCAGGAGCAGAAGCTATCTCTGACTTGGTTGCTTGCTTGTGTAACCCTCTCCTCCTACCAGGTTGCTTTTCCCAGCCTTAATAAAAGAGGAGGTGCCTAACCTTACTGCAACTTGATATGCTGTGGCTGGTTGATATCCATGGTAGGCCTGCCATTTTCTTAAGAGAAATGAAGGAGGAATGCTTTAGGGGTAGAGGAGGAGTAAAGAGGAAAAGTAGTGGAGAGGGAATGTGGGGGAGGAGGGAGGGAAATCTGAGGTTAGGATATAAAACCTAAAATTAAAAAAATAAAAATAATGAAAGAAAGAAACCATCACTATTGCATCTTTCAAGACCTTGACGATGGCACTAATCGACACAAGTGACTGATACTTAGGAGAAAGACAGAACTACAAACCATGAAGCCTGTAGAATAAAAATAATAACCCTATCATGTGAAAACAAATGTTACTTTATAGTAAATTTTATGTTAGTGTTTATTATATTTCTCTACTGTATAGTATGCTTTTTCACTCATTCCACACAGTACTCATTAAAAGACAATCACAAAGTGTACCGTACAAAGTGTTAAGTGGTACATATAAATCAATAGCTTGGATTCTCCTCTAGAGAGAGTTTATACACTATATTAACAAACTCAGGAATTTCAACTGACTCTGAGAAGGCATTTGACAAAATTCAATATGCCTTTATGATATACATTCTAGAAGCTATATAGATAGATGAAATATCCCTCAAAAGGATAAGGGATACATACAACAAACGTATAAACAATATTATATTAAATGAAGGCATACTGAAAGTATTCTTCCAAATTACAAATAAATTGCAATAAATTCCTCTAATACAGGAATGATACAAGACAGGCCACTCTCCCCTCTCTTATTTCACATAGTGCTTGAAGTCTTAGCTATAACAATAAGACAAGAATAAGAATAAAGTGATAAAAATATAAATGGAATAAGTCAAATGTTCCTATTTATAGATACCTTAAGTTTTTATTTTAAAAAGACTATTAAGTCCACTAGAAAAATCTCAAACCTAATAAACACTTGCAGTAAAGTATGAGAATACAAACTCAATATTTAAAAATATAGCCACTATTGATAACTATAATAGTATACTCTCTGAGAATGAAATTTGGGAGACATTTTCTATTCAATGTGTAAATCCTCACATACACACAAAAAAGTAAGAATTTAGGAATATATCTACACCAAAAAGTGAATGACTTCTACATTTAAAATTTCAATATATGGAAAAGGGAAATTACAGAAGATACAAGATACTGGGAAAAATAATACAAGTTCCTGAGTAGATAGGATTAATATTGAGAAAATATTGAGACTTATGAAAATTCACAAAAATAATGTAAAATCTAACACAATATCAATATCATTTTTCACAGGTTTAGAAAATATTAGAATTCATGTGGAGATGCCCAGCTTCCAGAAGCAGCCCTCCATATCTCATTGTTCAGCAATCTCTCCACATATTTTCATGAGACCTGCTGATCCGGAAACATACAAGTTAGACTCCCTTCTTCTACCCATTCCCCTACCCCCTCAGTACTCTGGGAAACACCCAGATGCCCAGTGTTGCCTAGAGTTCACCAGAGTTCTGTTGTATAGCCTCCTCTCTGTCTGCCTTCCCCAACCCAACCCCCTACCCTCAGTGTCCTCAGGAGCAGACCCAACTTCTGGGAGATTTGAACTCTCCCTAGATTCATTCTGCCCAAGGATAAAGCAGAGACCTGCCACACCAGAATCACCATAGATAGGCACCCTCCAAACATGTACTATGAGAGGAACATCGAGAGACCACCAGGTGACTAAAGGTCAACATGAAAACACAAAATGATACCTTTGGAGCTTACCTATCTTACTACAGAAAGCCCTGGATATATCCCTGGATATATAACCACTGTGGAAATCGATATGGCAGTTTTTCAGATAATTGAAAATAATTCTACCTGAAGACCTAGCTATACCACTCCTGGACATATACCTAAAAGATGCTTTACTATACCACAAGGACATCTGCTTCCACTTGCTTTATTGTAGCTTTATTCCTAATAGTCAGAAACTGGAAACAACCCAGATGGCCCCCAACCAAGTAATGGATATAGATAATATGGTTCATTGACACAATGAAATAGTATTCAGCTATAAAAAACAAGGATATCATGAATTTTGCAGGTAAATCGATAGAACTAGAAAATATCATCCTGAGTGAGGTAACCAAGACCAAAAGGGACAGACATGGTATGTACTTACTGAGAAGTGGATATTAGCCATAAAGTACAGAACACCCAGGATACACCCCACAGAGCTAAATAGGTTAAACAAGAAAGATTGCCCAAACTTGGAAAGGGATATCAAAATAGTCATAAAAGGCAGAAGGAGGGAGGGAACTGGGTGGAAGAAAGGAGGAGGAGGGGTTTGGGGAGGGAGGTCCATCTGGGAAGAGAGACAGGAGAGAGGCCCAAAGGGTCAGGAGAATGAATGGAAATCTCCAACTTCTGGGGAATCATGGGGAGGAGAGAATCTCTAGGAAGTCTCAGAGACCTGAGATAGGAGAGGTTCCCAGGTCTCGATGTAGGTCACCTTAGCCAAGATGTTAAACAGTAGAGACATGGAACCTTAAAAGGCCACATCCTGCAGCCAGGCAAGTCCCCCAGTGAAAGGATAAGGACACTGAGCCACCCACAACACTTTCAATCCATTTTTTTTTTTGTCTAAAAGAAATACAGGGACAGAACAGAGACTGAGGAAGGGACAAATAATAAATGACTCAACTCAAAGCCCACCCCATAGGCAGGCACCAATGCTTGACATTATTAATTATACTCTGTTATGCTAGAAGACAGGAGCCTAGCATAACTGTTCTCTGAGAGGCTGTACACAGAAGCATACTAAAGCAGATACAGAGACCACAGCCAAACATTGGATGGAGATTGTGGTCCCTCATGGAAGAGTAGGGGGAAGAATGAAGGCTGAAGAGGGGAACCCCACAGGAAGACCAACAGAGTCAACTAACCTAGATCCTTGGGATCTCTCAGAGACCGAATCTCCAACCAAATAACACACACAGGATGGAACAAGGCCTCCAGCACATTTGTAGAAGATGTGCAGCTCAGTCTCCATGGCTGTCTTATCTGACCTCGGCAGTAGAGGATTCGAATAGTGTGGCAGAAACATTATATAACACAGTGGGGTGAGTGATATCAAGTGTGTTCCACCCTTTCAGAGGAGAAGGGGAAGGGGGAGGGTGTGAGGAACTCTGTGAGGAAAGGACAAGGATGGGACACTTTAGGATAGGAAGAAAGGAGGAAGGAAGGGAGGGAAGGAGGAAGGGAGGGAGGAAGGGAGGGAGGAAGGAAGGAAGGAAAGAAGAAAGGAAGGAAGGAAGGAACAAAGAAACCAATTGTTCATATTTTTATATTAATCAGAAGCTGCACTTCAGTAATTAAGCAATGTCCTGACATGGTAAGTTCTGAGCAATGCCTTATCTTGTGTTATAGTTACCCAGAAACACCAAATCCTTAATTAAAGTAAAGTAAAAGCAGAAAAGATAGTCTATAGTATAGTTTGTATTTGTTTATGATAGTAACTCAGCAAACCAGAATACCCTATGGTGCTTATTTGAGGATAAAACAAATTGCTCTTTTCTTGTTCTTCATTATAGGCACAGGGAAACCTAGGAAACAATTTCAAATTTTCCATTGATTTCCCATGTATAATAAGAAAGTCATAATCACGGAACTGCTAAGAGTATTCAAAGTAAGTTGATACAGCATCATGATAAATAAATTATTTATACATATAATAACTAGAAATACAAGTTAATCAGGATTTTTTGGAGATTTGGAGTCCTATTAGGACATAAGAACAATGTTGTAAGAGTATAAAACATCACATACTCAAAAGAAAATATAGTCAAGAGCAAATACGAAAGGGTTCAGAGTTTGAAAGGAGCAATCCTGCTTGGGTGGGCAGTTCTGCTTCCAAGAAAACATGAGTTATTAAATGAAAATATCAGGGTCAGACAAGGGTTATTGGTTGTGGAAGCCCCAGAGACACTTAGAGCAATACAGGTTATTGGCTTTGCTCTTGGTTATCTGCCTGAATTTGATGTTCAAACCCCATTGCTGAGGGCACCACATTCTTTAATTATAAAACACAAAGATAGCAAGTAGGTGCTGACCGGGAAGCTTCATCTCTATGGCAAAGTGAATTAACCCATCCAAATTAATCACAATTTTTCCATTTAAATGCTAAGCATTAAAATAAATAAGTCATAAAATTTAGCTGTGGCTAGCTTTCATAGGGCTGGAAGGCGCTATGCCTGCTACCAGAGGAGAAAACCAATCATCGGCCCCATCCAGCTGTGAACACATTGTGCTACAGTAAATGCAGTCCTGGCAAGATATGTCTCCTGGTGAGGTAGCAGCATGAATGTTCTGAGAGTACCCATTCACTTTATGATGGGTTTAAAGCAGACTGCACAAGAAGAAACCAACACCCTTCACCATTATCAACTCCGAGAACTAGTGGCTAGATAGGTCATAGGCTCTAATGGGGGAAATACTATTATACTGATAAATGGACAAAGCAATAAAGTGACTCTTAATGGCTTTTCACCCAATCTTTATTGCATTTTTCAACCTCATTGAAGAAGCTTCTAGCAATATATGGCAATTATCAGAGAGACTTACAACAGGTCAGTGTCCAAAGAATAGAAGTTGATGTTGTTCTCAGCTCTCAGTGGGACATCTATATCATGTCCCTTCTCCCAAGGTTCAGGAAAATACCTGGAAGGGGTCAGGAAGATAATAAAAGTCAAAAGTGGTAAGCGATTACAAGAAAACTGTTTTCTGGCCACAACAGGAAAGATAATACAATTGAAGTTGCATCCGTTGTGAAAGCATTCACAAGAGCTACACATGCAAAATCCAGACAAAATCCCAACATGGAAGTGGAGAAGTGGGCATAAAATCCCTAGCTGAAGAGCTCTTAGCATTTGACGGCTACTAGGACAGAGTCTAGTTATTTTAAAGAATGTGACCCTTGGTAGATTAACTACACTCCAGGGCAGACTGCACATTCAAAAATATTATAATGCATTAAAAAATATATGCATAGAACCAGAAATTGGATACATAACAGGACAAGGGTACACCTAAGAGTATTTCAGGTAGAGTAAATATGACCAAAATACATTTTAGGACATTCTTGAAGAATTTATTAAAACACTTAAAAATTAAAAATTATAAAAAGAATTGAAAAAATATATTTACAAACCACCTATCAGGAGAAAAATGTTAAATATCCCTGTTGAATTTCAGCTGATGATTATAGATAGATGTTTTGCTTACTTATTAAAATTCTTGCATGCAGCTCAATCTCCATTTGTGTCCCCCAATAACTGGAGAAGAAACTGTCCCTAAAGCTGATGCCTGACTGTGGAATCTGTTCACCAACATGTCTGCCTTGTCTGGTCTCAGTGGGAGAAGATGTGCCTATCCCTGCAGGGACTTATGTGCCAGGGTGGAGAGATTCTGCGGGTGGAGCACTGTCTCAGAGGACAGGAAGAGGGGCTTGGGGAAGGGACTCTATGAGGAGGGACAGGAATGGGGGGAAGCCAGCATCTAGAATATAAATAAATAAATAAATAAATAAATAAATAAATAAATAAATTTAAATAAATTTAAATTACACAATCAAAATTAACTTAAGGAAGATTTATATGCAACCTGTTAAATTAATTATTTATAATTTAGCATTCTAATATAAAGATCAATATTTGGTGAATTGGGTAAATAAAATAATAAATAACAATAGTGATATTTATCAATATTCAGGGTACAATTTGTTTTTTTAATATAAGTATTAGCACTGAAACTGATGAAAATATTCATCAGTTGGCATACTGTTCTTTCTGCTGTATGTATCTATAAGATATATATCTATATACAGTTGGTCTTCCTTATATATGAGTTCCACACCTATATAATAATATAAATATAAATTTCAATTCTTTTTATAATTTTTAATTGTTAAAGGTTTTACATAATTCAACCAGTTATCCACTAAAATACTCAAAAACTAAAATTATATGTGACTTTACTAAATGTGTACAGATGTTTACTTTGTTATTGTTCCATAAGCAATAATGTATTACAATATATATCTGTATGCTACTCATAACATACTTGATATTAACGCTCATCAGAGATGATTTAAAAAATGTGGCTTGTAAGGGTTATATGATTTTATATACAGAGTATAATTTTATATAAAACTGTAGATTTTTGAATCTACAGTTTTATATAAAACTGTATTATTCCCTTTAAGGTACCAAAAGATGTTGATATGATGATGTATACATAATCACATAATTCACATAAAATGTTATGAATATGATACATTTTCAAAATAAGTACCAAAAAGATTTAATAAACCAGATATGGAAGATGATGCTAGGTGACACTCTTATTCTGAGAAAGGTCAATATAAGTTAAAGACAAAAGACTTATTTGTAGTTCTTGGTGATTTCTCAAGAATGGTGAGTGATTTTTGTGGTTAGCACAGAAGGACATATTTATTCTGCTTTTAGATGAAGTCATCACTAAATTAGAACGAAGAAAAGAGAAATATATTCTTCAGCAGCCACTTTAAAGTAGCTGTTAAACATTGGTATGCAAAATACAAGATACCAAGCAAGACTTAAAGTGCAATTAAAATAAATGAATGAATGTGACAGCTCCACATAGGGCAATTGTACTGCAACAGATCTGGGTAACACTTGAGTGCCGTATGAGTAAGCACACTTTATGCATGTAGAAATATTTTATTAGTGATTTACTAAAATCACTAATAAATAACAAAATTTGATAGCATATCTATTCACTAAGAATCTAGAATATTATTACAGATAAAATGTATTGAGAAACAATGCAATAAAATTTATTTTTCCATCTATGAAACTGAATTTTAAAGGTACACGGATTACTTATGATGAGTAAACTAGATGTATATTAAACACCACCTCAAGCAATATATAGAATTTTTTCATGAACCTAGCTGCTTTTCTCTTTTTGGCAATCATTTCAACATTATCCTTAATTCCTGTTAACCATTGTTATCTGTACCTTTAGAATTTTATTTATCAAAATGTCATATATGACTAGAGAAATGGCATAGTGA
The DNA here is from genome assembly GCA_902729485.2 of Mus minutoides. NCBI lineage: Eukaryota > Metazoa > Chordata > Mammalia > Rodentia > Muridae > Mus > Mus minutoides. The sequence goes on from LR750706.1 coordinate 45,235, forward strand.
GTAAAGGGCTTTCTGCAAAAGTCTAAAGACCTTGAGAGCTTGTTAGGAGGCTCTAGCAGGTGAGCTTAGCTACTCATATGCCCTTCACTGAAGACCAGTCCTCCTCTTTTCAGAGAAGGTTACATCCTATTCGCCTGAGCATGCTGCTTCAGAAAGAACAGCTTTAAGGGAAGAAGGGACACCCACCTAGACAGCCAGATCAGTTAAAGCAAGCCTGGCAGTCAATGGGATGACAGATGTCACAGGCAGAGTCAACTAATCTGGACTCTTGGGAGCTCTCAAAGACAGAGACACCAACCAAAGAATATAAACAAGGGCCCTGACACATGGCATATATGCAGCATACGTGCAGATCAATCCCCATGGCTGCCTTATCTGACCTCAGTAGAATAGGATGCAGCTAATGTGGCAGAAACTTGATGTGCCAGGATGGGAAGGATATGGAGTGGGCCCCACCCTTTCAGAGGAGAAGGAGAGAGGGGATGGATGGAGGGACAACTCTGTGAGGGAGGGATACAGATAGAGAGGAACGTTTACAATGTTAAAGTCTAAGGACCTATGCTCAGATAACTAACATAACATTAGAGTCTAACTATGGCAAAATATACCTGTAATATCAGAACTAAGGTGTAGGGAGCAGCAGTTGCTCCAGAACGGCAGTTGCTCAGGAATGGCAGTTGCTCCGGAATGGCAGTTGCTCAAGAATGGCAGTTGCTCAGGAATGGCAGTTGCTCAGGAATGGCAGTTGCTCCGGAATGGCAGTTGCTCCGGAAAACCCGGGCTCCCTCTTCAGGCCCTCCTCAAGCAATAGCCCCTCCCGAATGGGCAATATGCTAATGAGGTGTGGCTTGTGACACCAATGAATGGGCAATATGCTAATGGGTGTGGCTTGGTGCACCAATCCGCATCAACTACGACACCCCCCTCCCCCTCCCTAGGAGACTATAAAAGCAGCAGCTCTGCTGCTGTTCGGGGTCCTGGGAATCTACTATCAAGGTGCTCCAGAATAAAGCTGACTGAGAAGATCCTGGTGGTGGCGTGACTTTCTTGCTGGTCGATGGAGGCAGGGAGGCACGCTGCACTAAGGGACAAGACAGGCAGAGTCTGTGGGCTCGCTGGCCATTCAGCTTAACCTAAAATGGGAAGTTCTTGATTCAGTGAGATGCCCTGCCTCAAAAAGAAATGAAAGTTGTAAAGAGACAAAAGAAGATACCTGAAGTCAACTTCTGGTTAATACATGTGCAAAATGCGCAAATGAACGCATTTACTTCTACATTTACACATGTATACACCCTCCCCACACACACACTCACATTGTAGTAAGGGGTCATATAACTGCATCAATACAGTTGAGAAAAAAATAATATCTGTATTTATCAGTTAACAGCATGTTTTTTTTTTTGTTTTTTTTTTTTAAAGATTTATTTTATTTATTATATGTAAGTACACTGTAGCTGTCTTCAGTCATTCCAGAAGAGGGCACCAGATCTCATTAAGGATGGTTGTGAACCACCATGTGGTTGCTGGGATTTGAACTTATCACCTTCGGAAGAGCATTCGGGTGCTCTTACCCGCTGAGCCATCTCACCAGCCCCTCCTGTTGACTTTTTACCATCTAAAGTGAATTCTGGGACCTCCTTAACACTTATATTACATTGACAAGCAGTGCAGTTCTGCAATTTGGGCTTTCCCAGTCCAGCCCAACAGAAACATCAAAAATGTTAGGTTTACCTGTGGCCACTGTTCCTGTCTTCTGTCGTTCTAAAATCCCTCATTACTCCCTTTCTCTTCAGAGACCTTTTCTTAGACATTTTTTTCCAGGTTGGCCTACTAGTGATGAAGGCACTCAGTTGTCCCTCCTTGAATTTCAGCTGTTTTTCCTGTGAAGCTGGGGACATCATCCAGAGACGATGCAAGTAGGCAGTCGGCAAGTGTCCCACCACTGAGCGTCATCCCTGTTGTCCGCCACTTAAAATGTCCTGATGGTCATCACTTTGATGAAAGGTCTTTTCTGGACATACAGAATTCTGAATTGGTAGTATCAACCTGACTCTAGCATTGTGACACTTGTGGGAGTATGTCATTGTCTCTTATCACAAATTGGCTATTGTTCAGCTTGTCCCTTCCCTGTAGATGATTCTAGAGAATATCTGTTAAAAATCATTGTCTTGGCGCTAAAGACATAGCTCAGTAGTTGAAAGTGCCTGCTACTCTTCCCTAAGACGAGAGTTCATGTCTCACGTGCTTTGGGCAGCTCACACTCTTATGCAGCTCTGACTTCAGGGAATTCAATGTCCTCTTCTTCTTTTTTTTTTTTTTTTTCCTCTTTNCACTTCTGTGTTTACCAGGCACTGGTATAGCCTCCCACAAGACAGCTATATCAGGTCCCTTTCAGCATTATCTTGCTGGCATATGCTATAGTGTTTATTTTGGTGGCTGATTATGGGAGGGATCCCTGGCAGCCGCCGTCACTGGTTGGTCCATCCTTTTGATTCAGCTTCATACATGATCTCTGTAACTCCTTCAGTGTGTGCTTTGTTCTTTATTCTAGGAAGGGGCAAAGAGATCACATGTTGAACTTCATTCCTCTTGAGATTCATGTGTTTAGTAAGTTGTATCGTGGGTAGTCTAGGCTTCTGGGCTAGTATCCACATATCAGTGAGTATATGTTATGTGAGTTCTTTTGTGATTGGGTTACCTCACTCAGGATGACCCCCTCCAGATCCATCCATTTGCCTAGGAATTTCATATATTCATTGTTTCTAACAGCTGAGTAGTACTCCATTGTGTAAATGTACCAAACTTTTTGTATCCATTCCTCTGTTGAGGGACATCTGGGTTCTTTCCAGCTTCTGGCTATTATGAATAAGGCTGCTATGAACATAGTGGAACATGTGTCCTTAACAGCATGTTTTCTATGCTGAACACAAACTTCATAGAGATACAGCCCTTCAAACATTTTTTCTTTATATACCGAAAGGGTATTCCTTTATACCACTTAAGAATATTGTATTACACACACACACACACACACACACACACACACACACACACACACACATACACACAGCCCTTTGTGCATTTAGTAGTTTCTGGCCTTCTTACTTACATGCTATGAAATATAGACATGCAAATTTTATGCAGTTCTATGTTTTTACTACTTTTACTTTTCCTAAACTAATGTCCCCAGATTTAGTTGTGTAACAAACCAAAAAGATAATTATTTCAGCCCAATACTATGTTTTTCTAAGTGAATAGTCTGGTACATTCCAATGTGATGTTCTGTTCAGTATCATACCAACTCAGAGTCACAAATAGAACAGACTAGGACAGTAATCTCATGTGAGTTTGAGATCATCCACCAAAATTACTAGCACTTTGGACAAACCAGTCCCTTCCAATATCTGGCCAAAGACTTCATTTACCCAGATGTCAATAAGGTACCTTTCTTGTATTTTCTAGTTTTAGAGTGAGGCTGCATGAGGGGGTGATGTACCCATCACCTTTATGACACAATGCAAACCCATTAGAGCAGCTGTTAGGCTGGGCTGCATTAATTCAAATAAATGAAAAAGAAACAGAGGTTATTTACATTCTCACTAACGTATGTACCACAACAAACTTTATAGATATCTAAGGGTATTAAATCTCCAAAATAAAAATAATGAGGGACTAAACAGCTCATCCATAACCTGGCCTTTCTTAGAAGTTTATATGAATATATTTGTAAATCTTAATCTTTTGATAATGCACACTATAGGAAATAAATATATATATAAATAAATATAAATAAATACAATCTCTTAATATGTGCTTATTATCCAATGATTCTAGTTCCCATAGGTTTGTCCATAAGACAACCTGATGTTTGTTTGTCTCAGTTTTCTGAAGCAATGAATAAATTCCTTGAAAAACAGTTATTAGCCCATGTTTTGGTTTCCATGAAAAGACTGGCTTTAAAAATCTGTTTTGTAAGCTGGGCATGGTGGCACATGCCTTTAATCCCAGCACTTGGGAGGCAAAGGCAGGCAAATTTCTGAGTTCAAGGCCAGCCTGGACAGAGTGAGTTCCAAGACAGATGGGCCTATGCAGAGAAACCCTGTCTCAAAAAAACAAGAAAAAAATCTGTTTTGTAATTTTACTGAAGATTGAATGAGTTCACAGAGGAATTGGGTCACAAACTACAAAGCCCTCTCAGGGCTAACTTCTCTTCTTAATTTTAGAAGCATTTAGAGAGGCTGAATCCTCCCTATTCTGGCCTAACAAATAGGCACATACCCTCTTCTCTCCCCACTCTTCTCTGCTCCACTGGTTTTCCCCCATTAATTCCCTAGCTTTTTAGTGTTTCTTCCATATGAGATAATTACCTATTTGCAAAACACAGAACTATTTTTTCAGATGAATACCTTAGTCTGTTTTATAAAAAGCTCTGCCAGAAATAAATTCACAAATGTCCAATTTTAAAACTTAAGTGGTTTTTCTGAGCCCTGTTTCCCCTCCTAATAAGTTAAACAAATGTTGACTCTTGTTTGTGACAGATGGTTCACCTTTAAGATCTCACAATAGCGATTTAGATGTTTAAAAATTTTGTGGAAAATAAGTACCAAGAGATATATCACATACTCTTTTCCTAGATCATTAAGTAAATGTACATTTGTATCTCAATGAAGCCAAATAATATCGAACGATCATAAATGAGACTCTACAAGACTCCTCACCAGAGAATAGAACTCTCTCTGAGTGTAATTTGTGTTGCTATTGAGGCTAATGCAGAAACCTCTCATATTTTATTAAATAACTAGACATTGTATACATGTTAAGACTAGCACATTTCTATTAGATTGCTCCCTAAATTGTTATTAAATGGAAATAATATAGTAAAGCATTGCATTGTTTACTTTTCAAAAGAATCACCTGCTGTTTCTCAGATGATAATGCTATCTGTTATGTCTGCCCACTATAGCAATTCACCAACATTTCATTTGGCATTCTTTCCCAGCACAAATGATTCTTTTGGGACAAAGTTTAAAAAAAAAAAAAAAATAAAAAAGAGGGAAAGCATTTTTCATAAATAGCTGGCCATANTTGCATTGTTTACTTTTCAAAAGAATCACCTGCTGTTTCTCAGATGATAATGCTATCTGTTATGTCTGCCCACTATAGCAATTCACCAACATTTCATTTGGCATTCTTTCCCAGCACAAATGATTCTTTTGGGACAAAGTTTAAAAAAAAAAAAAAAATAAAAAAGAGGGAAAGCATTTTTCATAAATAGCTGGCCATAGCTATCCATTAGGTCAGCAAAGCTCTTCACTAGAAGCAAAACAGAGAGAAGCAGTAAAGAATGTGCACACATGTGAGGTTTGTTTTCCTTTTACAATAAATCTCACTCAGAAATCACTACAGGAACAATTGTTTGTGGGCGCCGTGTACATTTCTATCTGTTCTTTTTTCTATACAGATTTCTTTAGACGTTTTGTGTATTTCTCTGACACAATAATCCAACTTGGGAACTGGATAACCTGAGGACAGTAGCTCCAGGATGAAACTAGAGAGGAAATAGTTCAGACTAGGAATAAGACAGGAGATTTGGGAGTACAACTAAATGAGCGATGCATTTATCATTCCAAGTCTAAGTTTTAACTTAATGCCATTAAATCATTTCAGATCACTGGGAAAAAAAGGTCTCTCAGATTGATTTAGCTGAAAATTTTGACTTTCGAGCTTTTGTTCTTAAACTTGCTGAAAATTCAAAATATTATTTTAGTTTACTAGAAACTTGTTCTGCACTATGTACAATAGAAAGATACATTTTCAAATCAAGTTTAGGAAGTAAATATTACCAAGCATGACTCCAATATATCACAATGAAATCTTTCCTGTCACTTTTATTTTGCATGTACCTCAGCATCCTGAGTGAGTAACTCCGACCCAGAAAAACAAACAAATAAGGTATGTATTTGCTTACATATGGCTGTTAGCCCTACAGATAATAATAATAAGTGAGCTACAATCCATAGAACCATAGAGGTTAGACAAAGAGTAGAGGATTGGGGAGAAATAGAATAGATAGTTATGGAAGAAATAGGGTGTTAGACTTGTAGGGTATAAAATTGGAAGATCAAACATAGAGGAGCAGTGATGGATCAAGAGAGGGGAAATCTGTATATATGCCTATGTGTGTGTGATTCAAATGAATTCCATACATAAAAGAAAAACAGAGTCTCAACTGGATCTAGGTCACCAGAGGAACCTTTCTCTTCTGGATATGGCTTGCATTTAATTGAGTTGTTGGCAAAAGGGACACAATAGGAATTGCACCCAAAACCCAGAGCACTCAAGCCAGTGCCTAAATAGAGTTGTCACCCCCTTGTATTAAATGTACTGAAAGGTTGTACTGGCTAGGTTTGTGTCAACTTGACACAGCTGAGGTTATCACAGAGAAAGGAGCTTCAGTTGGGGAAATGCCTCCATGAGATCTAGCTGTGAGGCATTTTCTCAATTAGTGATCAAGGGGGAAGGGCCCCTTGTGGGTGGGACCATCTCTGGGCTGGTAGTCTTGGGTTCTATAAGAGAGCAGGCTGAGCAAGCCAGGGGAAGCAAGCCAGTAAAGAACATCCCTCCATGGCTTCTGCATCAGCTCCTGCTTAAGTTACAGTCCTGACTTCCTTTGGTGATGAACAGCAGTATCGAAGTGTAAGCCGAATAAACCCTTTCCTCCCCAACTTGCTTCTTGGTCATGATGTTTGTGCAGGAATAGAAACCCTGACTAAGACAAAGGTACTTGTAACTACAGAAAGAAAAGGTAAATATCAACCCAGATAAATCTTTGACTCTCAAGAGTGACCTGCTTACAAGTTTTGTTGGTGCAATAATGGCAGAAATTTTGATGAAATAACCGACCAATATCTGGTTTGAGTTCAGGTCCACTACATGAAATGGAACCCCTTCCCAAGCCTGTTTGGGTGACCTAAAGTCTGACACTAGATAGGCCATGGACTTTGGGGAAAACTAAACACTACTCTTCAGCAAAAGAAATGTAGCTATAAGACTAACCAACTCTTTTTTTTAAAGATATTTTCTTTATTTACATTTCAAATGCTATCCTGAAAGTTCGCTATACCTTCCTCCACCCTTCTCCCCTACTCACCTACTCCCACTTCTTGGCCCTGGCATTCCTCTGTACTGGCACATATAAAATTTGCAAGACCAAGGGGCCTCTCTTCCTAATGATGGCTTGCTAGGCCATCTTCTGCTACATATGCAGCTAGAGACTTGAGCTCTGAGAGTACTGGTTGGTTCATATTGTTGTTCTACCTATAGGGTTGCAGACCCCTTCAGCTCCTTGGGTACTTTCCCTAGCTCCTCCACTGGGGCCCCTGTGTTCCATCCAATAGATGACTGTGGGAATTCACTTCTGTATTTGCCAGGCACTGGCATAGCCTCACACGAGACAGCTATATCAGGGTCCTTTCAGCGAAATCTTGCTGGCATATACAATAGTGTCTAGGTTTAGCAGCTGATTATGGGATGGTTCCCAGAGCAGGGTGGTCTCTGGATGCTCCGTCCTTTTGTCTAAGTTCCAAACTTTAAGACTAACCAACTCTTTACAATATTTTGCTATACTTATAGATCAGCTTAGCCAATATCAGAAAAACTTTATCCTGCAGCAGTTGAGAACAAATACAGATACTCACAGCTAGAAAATATGCAGAAAATATAAGACCTTGCAATACTGGGCCCTAAATAAAATGTCTCCATCAAATCTATTCTCTATGTCTCAGGGAAAGCTGCAGAAGAAGTAGAAAGAGTATACATCGGGGGGGATGGTAAACATCAAAGAATTATGGTCTTCTGGAATAACAAAGCTGGCAAACATATAAATTCACATATAAACACACAGTAGCTGCATGGTTCTTCTAGAGATAAAAGGAGTAGTGGACACATACCCCCATCCCTAAGTCAGAAGCTATCTCCAATTAATAGCTATTAGCAAGGGAAATTTTATTATCTCCAAAGGAGTATCATTATACAAACAAACCACTCTTAAGGGTAAATCAAATTGCCAGCAGTAGACAGTCAACACAAATCAAAGTTAACAGCATTTTTGAAGGTTCTTTGTCTCCTAATGTTAAGCCAGAGCACCTGTTTGGTTTTTGTTTGTTTTGGTTTTGGTTTGGTTTGTTTTGGTTTGGTTTGGTTTGGTTTGTTTTTTCCGAGACAGGGTTTCTCTGTATAGCCCTGGCTGACCTGGAACTCACTTTATAGACCAGGCTGGCCTCAAACTCAGAAATTCGCCTGCCTCTGCTTTCTTTACATGTCCATTGTATGTGTATTATGGCTTCCAATTTAGGGTTTTATGGGATTCCTGGGTGTAAGAAGGTATGTGTCTACATATTTACATGCATTTCTTGTGCTTTTTCTTTGACTTTTTCTTATTTAGCTATTTTATAACATTCTGATTTGTTTTTTTTCATTTATTTTGGTTTATTGCTATTCCTTACATGTCTCTTTGATTTCTAAGAAGAAAGAGAAAACAGTGGAGCAAGATAGGAAAGGATTTTAAGAGCAACTTAGAAGAGTAGAGGGAGAGTAAACCATAATTTGATTATGTTGCATGAAGAATGTATTTTTGATACAATATTAAAAATATAATACAGGGATGTGCCATCATACCCAGCTCAAGAAGGCAAGGATGATAAGAAGTCAGCTGAACAAGACAAGGAAAGCAACCCAGTAAACATGATTTACATGGTTTCTTCTTCAAGTCCTGTCTTTGGGTTAATGCTTTGAGTTACCGCCCTGACATCCCACATTGAAGTGTGACCTGAGAGTGGTAAGATGAAATAAACCCTTTCCACCCCAAGTTTCTCTCAGACTTCGTGTTTTGTCACAACTGTAGAAACCCTAAATAAGACAGAAGGACTGCAAAACAAAAATCAAAACATTTCATATTTTTCTTTTTACAGAGTGAGTGAGGCCTCTTAGTCACTAAAACCAGACTGTCCTTGAAGATATCCTGTTAGACTGTCCTCACTGTCATTTGACAATTTTTATTGATTAGAAGATTCTAGAATTGTTCTTAGATTCAAAATATAAAAGAAAACACTGAGAGGAAGTTTTCCAGATGGCCTTTTGAGAGTGCAACATAAATTCTTCATGGAAAATATGCTCTGTCATTAATCAACTGTCCCTGACTATAATAAGAACATCCTTCCCCCTGTCCCAATTGTTCTATTAATTATTTTCTGCCATGTTCATAAATTCTCTTAGTAAATGTTGTTTTTCTAATTTGATATGATTTATGACTGGGAAAGGCAGTTTATAATATTCTGTAGCTAGTGTATTAAAACACCTGAAACGTTGAGGGCATACACTGCTTCTAACCCATATATCATACGAACAAACAGATGAATTGAGTGAGGAAGATAAAATATATAAAATGTCATGTTCTGAAAATAAGTCTGTGCTAATATGCCATACAGATCACACAGTGCCACACTGGGCTATGAAGGGATCACATGACTTGCTCTGAAACCAGCAAAAAGCATACAATTCTTAGGGATATAGAAGTTTGGAGAGAAGCAAACTCCATCATTCCATTTATGTAACCATTGAAAGGCTAGATTCCTAGAATGTGGAGAAAGTCTTCAAGAAAGTAACACTTAATGTGCCCAGAATAACGTGGATCCCTGAGGAAATATTTTTTTACAGTTTGAATGTCTGGTTCCAATATTATTAAGAACATTGTGCATCCCTATAGATTCTCCTGGGACTTACTTTTGAATGGACCATCTGGTCCAAAATCTTGACTTGTAATTCCACTATATACAGACAATTTTAAGAACCTCTCAAGGTTTCTGTTCAGTGCTAAAATGTCATCTAACTGATGACATTTCTCTGATCTGTTCAGTCATGAAAATTAGGCCTCAACCTTCTTTTGCATTTCCTCAATCTAAATGAGCAAATCTAGCAACCATAAGAAGTTCTACCAAAAATATAAAGAAAAAAATACAGAATAGAACATACAATAAATAAACTCAAACAACAACAACAACAAAAAATACTTTCGGTGTTAAACTTACAAGCAACCCTTTGCAGAATTGTGTTCTTTTCTCTTATCTGCTTCTTCCACTGAGAATTCTGACTTTTCATCACTTTGATGACTTCTTTCCCTTTCCATGTCAAATCCCCCATCCTCATTTTGCACTTTCTAGAACCACAAATGATCCTGAAGTCACTGCTTTAAAATACAGTTCAGGACTTACATTTATACATTCAAATCCATCACAGGACTCAGTAGAAAAGAAATTAATTGAATGATCTTCATCCTCCCTATGCGCCATATGGTTTAGTCATTTCTGACATCAATAGTGTGATTGATTAGCCTGTCTTCTTAAGCTAGGTCAATTTTAACAGTTTTAAGTTCACAATGATATAATTCTTTCCACAAAACCAATATGGTTATCAAATTGTCTTGTTTCTATAATTCCTGAGCAGAACTTTACTTTCAATTCTGTGTTTAGCATTTGGTGTAAGAAAATTTTAATTAGTAAAATGACTATCTTATACTATGTATTGGTTAAATATACTTACCTTTTAATATATAGGACATCTTCAGGTCATGTAAAATAACATTGGATATTAGAATATTTTTGAGAAATGCATTAACTAAAATTACAGTAAATATTCAAGTAGATGAACATATAGTATCATTAAATTGTGTGCTTCTAGAAGACTTTTTAAAACAGATTTTTGCAATACTGTTCACTAGAGATTCATTTAGTAGTATTTTTTTCTATAAAGAACAGAAATACATTTCTAGTCTAAATTAGATTACCTGAGATACAGTGGTCTATACAGGAAAGATGTACTCATATGTGAATAGGGAATATTAGTATTTCTGTACATTGATTTCCTCAAACAAATACTCCAAGATTTTTCATTTGAAATGTTACTGTTTATCTAAAATATCTATTTTAAATCAGTGTAGACATTTTCTAAATCAATCAAAGATTTTCTACACAAATCTCAAAGTCACAACTTGTGAAAACAACACTAAGCCAGTGTGAATTACATCAAACTATACAAAGTTTTGCACACACAAGAGACAATCATTGTCCCCTTAAAATGTATCAAGAATTACATAACCAGTGTTGAAAATGCATTTTTCTTTTCCTTATAAGCACAAAAAAGATGCATTTTTTGTCAATTAATATCTAGGCTCACCTTCAATATAGGTGACTCAGACCCAGGTAAGTTCGGACCCTGACAGTGGAAATAGGCAAATGAAACATTCAAATAATTAGTAAGCATAGATTCTTCCAAGACACAAATGTGTGTTGTATCTTTGGCTTTACACTTTTTGATTAGCACAGGTAGATGAGGAAGTGGAATAAGGAGTCGTTTGTTTTTCTATTGAACCAAGAATGGATAAGTAACTTCACTCTGTACTAAAGCAATTATCCCTTGTTCTTTTTTATCTATTGTGTTTTTAAGCACTCAAAATACCTAGCAGATATTTCCTGTGTAAGGAACATTACAGTATTCATTTCTCCTAGTACAAACTCTACATTATCATTTATGTCAAGACCTAAATGAATGACCAAGAAAATAATAGGTTAAGACAAAATACATACACTTAGAATCTGTAAGATAATGACAGTTACAGTGAAAGAACACATTTTCCCTAGAGCACCTTTCCTCACAGTATATATCACATTCATGCCACATATGCCTAATTTTCCCTAAAAAACGGAAAGTAATTTCCTTTGAGAACAATATTTCTAATTTCCAATATATGAACATTAGTAAAAGATTTGCAAACCAGTGCACAGAAAACGGAAACTTCTCAGGGAGAGTGATGCTCACCAGTATGGCTTGCAGAATGAACTCACTACTCATCTACGGTTAAAGGATGAACCAATAACGTTTAAGTGTTAACTGCTCCAAGGTCTGCCTTAGATTTTGAGCATAGACAAAGCCTTCACAATTGAATTATAGAAAAAAAATTAAAGCTAAGGAAGAATTATTGTCAACAACTCAACTTTCTTTCAAGATAAATTTTGCTTGAGAAACCCCTCTAGCCCAACAGAGACACATATTCTCAGTGGTGCATATAACTATAACTATCTCTTCCTCACATATACTGATAATAGCATTTTGTTAGATTAAGCTACAAGATAATGGGAAAATGAACAGAATAAAAAATATGAGTGGGAATATCAGTTGTTTAATCACTGTGGAAGTCAATATGGCAGCTCTTTAGAAAATGAGAAATACCTGCATATCTTCTATATTACTCTTGACTAGTATACTAGTGTGCTCCCCTTCCTCCCCAGACCAACCTTCAGCCAGTTTCTCAAGCAACTCTAAAACAGGTATTTTTAAAACATAAGAGTTCAAATGTTATTGATACGCAGTGTCCTCATGAACTCTGGGTTAGAGCAGGAGGAGCACACAAAAGAAAGGTAACATGAATTTCTAATCAAAGTCTGACTTGTACCACAATACCCTGGTGTACACATTCACCCAATGCCAAAGTTCCCTGTCCTCAAAACTATAATTGAGATGAACTTATCTGACACGTAGAGACACCAAGCACCAATTGTTAGTTGGTGAAGTAAAAACTATAATATCAGAAAGCCAAATAAAGGCTTCTAAAACAAACTCCCATTTTGAAGCCAAGAAAAATAAATTAAAACCTGTAACATATTACAAGGTGTATTGTAAGGATTTATACCATATTTACTAATTTTAAAAATGTGTAAGTAAAGAGTTTCAGGCATATATTAAATAGATCATATGCATATAGTTCACTGAGTTGCCCTCACAATAGCTACATGAAAGAATACTGCATCACTCTCAGCTAACCATTGGACTGAGCACAGGGTCCCCAATGGAAGAACTAGAGAAAGGACCCAAGGAGATGAAGGGGTTTGCAGCTCCTTAGGATAAGCAACAATATGAACCAACCAGTACCTCCAGAGCTCCCAGGGACTAAAACACCAACCAAAGAGGAAGAGGGATCCATGGCTCTAGCTGCATATGTAGCAGAGGATGGCCTAGTCAGTCATAAATGGGAGGAGAGGCCCTTGGTTCTGTAAAGGTTCTATGCCCCAGCAGAAAGGAATACAAGGGCCAGGAAAAAGGAGTGGGTGGGTTGGTGAAGGGGAAGGGGGGAAGGGATAGTGGATTTTAGAGGGAAAACTAGCAAAGGGAATAACATTCAAAATGTAAATAAAGAAAATAATAAAAACAAAACAAAACATGAGATAAATAAATAACAAATAAATAACAGTTATGTAGTTGTAAAAAAATAATAATATTGCATCAAATTCAAGCAGATTGTATCCTTACCACAACGGTCTTGAATGAGTGCAGTTCACTGGAACAGAAAAATTTATATTCAGGTATATGATATATACACACAGACACTGATTTTCAGATGGACTTTTACTATCCCAGACACAGAAGATGAATAAACAGCTTGCCGACAATGGGTAACAACACCTCTAGGACTTATCAAAGGGTTAAGCTGTGACTGTTATCACAGATGGAAAGAAAAACCATCTAAACACTACATGACACATCACTTTGTTTGTCTGAGCATTGAGCTGATTAGCAGCAAATGGCTAAAACACTGGGAAGGATTGCCAAAACACACACTACACAAAGCAGAAGATATTGTTTTTGCAGTTTCCACCAACTACAGCTTTAGAGATCCATTAGTCATTGGTAATGATATTTTATACCTTGCAAGTAAAAGAAAATTAAAGTTACATTTGCATATTATATGAAAAAGAAGAGAATATAATATTTGTACTTTGGATTTTAGGAAGAATGGTCATTAATATCCAGCAGTGGAATATGGAATATATTGCTAGATGATACAGAAGCTGTGTTTTCAGCTGGGTCTGTACATGAACTGGCTCTATGGGAGAACCAAGAAAAGTTGATGCTTTAATATGAACCAGTGACCTAGAGCTCTAATCGTGTTAGAGTCCATGATAAAAACAAAACAAAAGAAAGAATTGCCATCAAAAGAAGATGTGTTGTGTAGTGTGAAGTATATGGGTTGCTTTAAAGGTAAACTAAAAGGATTGATCTCTAAATGTACATGTATGTTATAAAACAGCCCATGACAAACTTATAAGCAATAGTATCTTTTGCCACAAAAAACCATGTGACATTTTCCAATAATTGATCAGTATGATTCAAGTTCTACAAGACACAGTGAGTTAGAAAGTAGAAATCATCATAATAGTACATCTAGGACAAAGTATAAGCAAGACAAAAGGGAAATGCAAGCAAGTATGTGGGACCTCTGTCATTAATCCCAGATATTCTGGCTCTGTCTCCTCAGCTTATATGTGTGGCTATGAACAACTTCCCATGTTACTAGAAAAAGGAAGATGGAAAAGTTGAGTTTCTATTTAAAAGATTTAAGTCATTTTATGAGTACAAGCTGAGAAGAGACACGAGCTGCATTACAGATGCAGTAAAACTCATGAAACGCAGTGACACTGAAGGAGGGGAGAATGCCTCTTATTAATTTATTGGGTTATAGAAGGAGTACCAGGACTATATATATAAACTCTCATTAGAAATACTAATTCAGTGTTTCCTTATGCTTGGAGAATGACCTAAAAACTGATTAGAATCACAAGACAGAATAATTTGAAAGTTCAGAAGTGTCTTTCTGAGCTATGTGTACATGAATATACATATTAGAAGGAATACATATGAGAGTCCACCAGAAATTCATTTAATAGCAGTGTAAATAGTGCCTCAGCTGAAGTTATCCAGTATTTTTGATGACCCCCTCATCATTACAAATTACATCACACACACACACACACACACACACACACACACACACAGAGAGAGAGAGAGAGAGAGAGAGAGAGAGAGAGAGAGACAGAGAGAGAGACAGAGAGACAGAGAGACAGAGACAGAGACAGAGACAGAGACAGAGACAGAGACAGAGAAACAGAGAGAACATAGTCCAGATTGCTGTCTATGATCCTAGTAACACAGACACATTAGATACTATGGGCATAAATTTCCAAATAATGAAACCATTCTTAGCACCAAGTATAACATTATCCCCTCACAAGACAACCAACATATCTGTACTGCATTAGCTGGTAGGTCCTTATTTCCTGGAAGAGCAAGGTTTGTCATAGTTACAAATATAGTGACTGTGCCTTTTCTTATCCAGTGCAACAACTAGAATAGTTACTTTTCAGAGTGCAGACTGCCTAAGTCCATATAACATAGTTGTCATTCTATCAGAAAACCTACCTTACAATATAAGGTTGCAATAGCATGCCTAAAATGAGAACTAAAAGAAAATACAATGGTTGTAGCCCATTGAGAGTGCCGTGCTAAGACAACAGTGGCCTGGACAAATGCTGACAAGTTTGCATGGGACCGAAGCCTCCTCCGCAAACATAGCTTTGATCAGAGAACACTGTATTTTGCTTGAGTCATAGTATGCTAGAAACAGGGCTTAGGGACACTTTAGGGGTGAAAATGTACTTCCATTTATACCCAGTGCCTATGATGTACTTGGATAACTCGGGTTTCTTATTCTGACAATATAGAATCTACAAACTGCTTCTTTATATGCATGTTCTTTTCAACTGGGTATAAAACTGAGTCTTCTAAGAGTATCTGAACATTCCCACTTTCCCCTTTAAACTCTCTGTTGAAAGAACAATTCTCATCTCGTACTTCCATGTCAGAAATGCCAATTCCTATTAAAATTAGAGCTTTCATTAACTCTTTATTAGCAAGAATTTTCAAAGACCACTTAGTTATCAAGTTATAAAATTAAAATCTCTGTAAGTGTAGAAAGTTGGTTTTGTTTAGTTTTGTTCTGTTTTTAAGTGATTCCTCAAATGTGAGCTCTACTCCTTATACAGTAACAAGATTTTTTGTTTTAGTCTCAGGCTCAATATATTTGGTGACTTAGGAGTGGTTCTAGGAGTATTATTTGTAGTGCGTCTATCTTACTTAATAGATGAGGAAAGTATTTCTTCAGAGGGACACTTATAAGTACATTTTCTAATCCAGAGCAGTAATGATTCCAAAGCCTCGGACTCAGTGTGTAAATCAAACATGAAAACTCACGAGAACTTTGAGACCTCTTCCTTCAGGATGTAATTGAAGCTTTTAATGTAGCCAATTTAGCCAACTACCACTTATGTTTAATTTAATTAGTTTATTGATACTTCATTATATATAAAGACCCACAGTGCCACTAGGAAAGTGCAGGATCTGCCCTTGAGGCAGTGACATTAATGCTGTTGAGTGACTTGGAACAATGGTTTGTAACTGCCACAAATGCCCTGAAGTGTCATAAATGGTTGTTCCAATAAACTCCCACCAAGGATCAAAGTTGTGGGCATGAAGAAATGTATATTTTGACATAACTTAAAACTATTCTATTAAAGGTGACAGGCAAAATCTGTCATAAACTGGACTATAATCAGCAGACACACTATTATTTAAAAATACATGTGATAAATTCACTTGACTGCAGATGCAGGTAATTAAGATCGACTAGGTCACACTATAGGCTTAGAGGAGAGTGCAAAAGTGGGAGTTAGATATGATGCCCTTGACAAGAAGGAGTGCCGGAATAAGTTTTAGCATCAGATTTTACAAAAAATATTAACAGCGAACCATAATCCTGAGATAAGAAACATATTGTAAGTATATTAAAAGTGCATGTAAGGGATACCAGAAAATTAGGAAAAAACAAAGATGCTTTGGAGACTATTTCAAATACATGCTGCCTTTTAAAAGTAAAGCTAGTTTTTTTATATATATATATATATATATATATATATATATATATATATATACACACACACACACACACACACACACACACACACACACACATATATATATATATATATATATATATATATATATATATATATATATATATATATATATATATATATATATATATACATATATATGATTCCCAAATAAGCTTTCTTTTTTTTTCAACTTTTATTAGATAATTTCTTCATTTACATTTCAAGTGTTATCCAGAAAGTTCCCTGTATCCTCCCCCCTCCCGGCCCTGCTCCCCTACCCACCCGCTCCCACCCCTTGGCCCCGGCGTTCCCCTGTATTGGGGCATATAAAGTCTGCATAACCAAGGGGCCTATAAGCTTTCTTTAAAAATATTTTTCTCATATATATGAGAAACAGTATCAGCCTGAATACAAATGTAAAGGAAGAATAGACACAGTAGTGCTGATCAGTCATCTAATTAGATGGTTCTAATTACAGAAAATATAAAATTGTTAGAAAACAAGATGCAACTAACAACCTTTGAAACTGCTCAGCTTCCTTATCTAATTAACACAATAAATAACAAAATTCTCACATTTCACAATGTAACATGTTTCCTATTTTTCAAAGATGCATTCACATAATGCTGATCAAGAAGCCTAAACTGTTCAAGTTCATTGCGTCAGTAATTAGTTTTAAAAAACATATCCAAATAAAGTAGAAATTCACTAAAATATTCAAATATAGTACAGACTTTGCCATTCATCTTCTAAAAGTACTAAATATCAACTTTTAGTTGCTTTTGAAAAGGAAATTAATGCTCTGAAACAAATAAAATTATACTTGGCTCCTTCTAAAACCAGTGCATCTTTTCTCACAATCTCAATAATGGAACCATATTGCAATACCATATGCAGAGAGAATATTCTCTTTCCACCAAATTATATATCATCAATTACAATGCCTTCACAAGACAACAGAGATCACAGCACAAACACATGCAATAAAAAAAAAAAACAGAAGAGCAACCAACTCATAGAGATGGCAATATTTTTTAAATGAATATGAGATAGGGGTCTTCAGGAATCATTTCAAAAAATGTGAAAATTATTATGATGTTTTTCATTCAATTTTGGTGAGACAAAAGGTGTCAGTGAAGATATGACTTTTATTATGGGTAGTTATGAATAGGTTTACTGAGACCAGTGGCACTACACTCTTGGGTCCTGTATTTTATTTTAAAGAATAAATAAATAGCTATTGATTGCTTATTGTTCTCATTTTTAGGTCTTCTTTAAGTAAACAAATTGTTGAAGTTTCATGGGTACAGCTTCTCTTTAATTTCTAGAACTATCTCAGAGAAGATATCCTAATATTTCTGCCCACTCTTCTGTGATATCCCCTGAGCCTTAGGAAAAGTTGCATTGAAGAAGTACTGATTATAGTTGGCAGCCATATAGTCACTGGTTATCTGATTTTAACCAGTTATTGATCTCTGTGATGGTCTCTACCTGCTGTAAAAAGAAATTTCATTGATGGTGTGTGTGGGGGAATGAGAGCTACAATTGTTTATCTGTGGACTTAAGGATAGGAATAGGGGAGAGGCATTTTGTTTTTCTGTATGTCATGTGTAGCCCCATGGAGGCCAGAAGGTGATGCCAGATACCCTGAAACTGAAATTACAGAGGTTACATGTGTTCATGCACATGTTAGACGTTAAACTCTGGAGAAGCAATCAACACTCTCAACTACTGAGTCATCCTGAAATTCCAAGAAAAGGTATTTAGAATGTAGTTGGAGATTATACTGGTTTAGGGAAGCAGTGATTGTAGATTCAAACTACAATTACCAGAAGAAAAAGGTATCCCCACAATTATAAGAATAGCACTTATATCATGGGGGTTAACAGCATAGTAGGCTCTAGGTTTGCGGTACCAGGCATGAATTCTCTCATAAAAAATAAGCCTCTCAGCTATCAAAAGCATAAAATACTGGTGGTTTAAGTCATGTAATATTTAGAAAGTACTTAAAGATGTATTGATATATTTTTTAGTGATACAATATTAAGCAATTTTAAAGATTATGTTATAAACTCAGTCACAGCTTAGAACAAAGTTTAGAACACAGTTCAAAATGATATCTACATGAAAAGTATTGTTAAAGAAAGCTTCTTTAGGAATCATTTTCCTTTAAGTTTAGATACTAAATATAAACTGGCAGAAAAGAATCCTTTCTTTTATAATAACAGAATCTTGAATTTATTCATCATTTGTAGTCCCATGTTTACCCATGAGTTTATCTATAATCCAAATTGCAATCTCAGGAATGTATTTTGAGAAAAATTTATTTCATTGACAGGTAAGTAACTTGCAAAGGTTGAACATTACATAATTTTCCAATATATCCAGACTTTTTTATTAGATATTTTCTTCATTTACATTTCAAATGCTATATCGAAAGTTCCCCATACCCTCCCTCTCTGCCCTGCTCCCCAACCCACCCAACCCGATTCTTTGCCCTGACATTATTCTGTTCTGAGGCATATGATATTTGCAAGACCAAGGGCCTCTTTTCCCGTTGATGGCTGACTAGGCCTTCCTCTGCTACATATGCAACTAGAGACACAGCTCTGGGGGATACTGGTTAGTTCATATCTTAATTTTTAACAAAATTGCACATTTTTAATTATGAGCAGAACAAGCCATTAAAGTTAATTTTCTGATTCTGAAAAATATGAATCACTGTAGAACTTAAAAGCAATGACATAAAGTTTTTTTTAAAGAAGAAATGTGTCATATAACACAATCAAATGTTGCTTGGAAATCCATACTTGTATACTTAAAATTCTATTGTGTGCATTATTAGTTTGGGGAAAAACAGTTATTGTTTACTGTATTACAAATAGAACCCTTCATGTGGTATGTTCACAGTGAAGGCTAACTATACTGAGAAATGTAAATACAAATAAATACTGATGTATTTATGTCTGAAGATGTAAATTGTAAAACACTTTAAAGATTTTAAAGGTGATGTCTTAGCTCAGAGAGTACTTTCCAGCCAGGAGACATCAATCAGCCGTTTCAAAGCCATGAACATAGAAAATTCATGAGAAGGAGGGGGAATATTTGATCTTGTTTCTCTTTTCTGAAAAGACCCTATTTCTACTAAACCATATCTCTAATAATTTTAAAAGCCTTAATTTTAGTATGTTTCTTGATAAATATTTCACATTTTTAAGAGATTTTCAACTAATCAGATCCAGAAAAATGTGGTAAGATTATTCCTCTCCTGTACAACTATTATAAAAACATGTAAATATTCTTGAATGACATGCTGTTAAACAATAAATTTATTTTAAAATATACTCATGGGAGCTCATTCAAAACTAAGGCTGAACACTGCGTTGAAAATTGACGCCGTTTGCCTAATAGTGTATATAGTCAGAGTCACTAGGGCTCCAAGGAGACACTCTCTAGTTCTACATAATCTATCATACCAGCAATGGCAAAGAATAATTAAGCACCAGAGAAGAAGAAAGCCATGGTGAATTACAGATGCCTTTTACCAGAATAATGGTTTACCCTGAGAACTGACAGTCAATTTCAAGTAATTAAAAAAAAAAAAACAGTGAAATTGGAGTATGCATTTATTCCACAAAATAGTATCCTACCTTATACACAATGAGTATATTTCTACATCACCAACTACAGCTTTTTTTTTTTAATTTTCAAATGTCAAAATCAAATATGTTTGCTTACTTTCAAGTATAGTGGTTACAAATTTGAGAATATTATAGGCTTTTGCTTATTCAGACTTAGCTACTTGGTGATATGTGTCTTGCTGTACCTTATTTTATTCTATATCTTATTGTAAAAGTGTGGAAGTATATAAGTAGACATAAAACACAAAATATATTTTAGTTAATAATGCCCCCCAAAAATATCTTCTATGAAATTCTTGATCAAAGAACACTGATTCAACATTTAATCATTTAAATGTATTCTATAAATACAAATTATTCTTTCAGTTGATTTTAAAGCTATAAACATATGCCCTGCATTTGATGTTATTTATTAATTAAAATCAATAATTTTAGTATTATTGGAATTTGAATTATTCTCAATTTTCTCTCTTAACTAAAGAGGGATATAATCCCATGGAGGACCGATGTGGCCAGTTACTGACTCCCTTCACAGAAACTCATCAGAGAAAAATTTTTGTGTGTTGTGAATTATTTATTTGTAGAGGATGATGGTCTTAAGTTCTTCTTCTGATATAGACATTCAATAATACAATTATACATCTTCACATGTAAATAGAAAACAAAAATGATAAAGCTACTTGTATTTTCCAATGTGTTTAAACTCTGCTGTACACAGGAATTTCCGATCTTCTGGTTAGAATACATATCTCAGTACAGTGGTGTTGAAGGAGTTTGAACGTCTGCCTATGACTCCTAGGAAACAACTGAGGCTGCTTGCCAGTGCCCACACTTTGGGTATCATGAAATAATCTGTATTTTAAGCTGTAATCAACTCATCCATATTCTAACAACCATAGAAATTTCTCTCTGTGATCACTCAATTAAAAATGAAACTGCAGATTATTAGGAAAATGAATAATTACCCTTCCTTCCAGTTATGTTCTTATTTTAAATAAGCTGAAACACTATCCCCATTAAACCATATTTGAGATTATTATAGGTTAAACAAGCACTTTAATGGAAATTTACAGGCTTATTTCTTTGGCAACATAAATCCTAAGATCAAAACAGCAAACTTAATAAATATGTAAAAAGATGCCTACTTTTAAGTTCGGATTGTCCTATAATTTATAAAGCTAAGTAGACAATAAAACTCCAGATATATAAAGAAAACATAATAAGGTAAAATATTATAATATGTTTTACATAAAAGCGAGTCTATGAATTATATCTATCAAAAATTGCTTAAGATAGCAATTATGGAAAAACACAAAGGAGAACCAAGTTATAAAGTAAAATACTGACAACTTATAAAATGTAGAGACAGAAAATAGCATAGGTATATAGTTCTAATGCATATTCTTAACATTTCACACACATACACGTAGATAGATGATACATAGATAGGCTGAATTCCTTCCAGTCCAGAAGAGGAGATATAAAAATGCCTAAGGCACATTCCAGAACCTCTTGAATGAGACAGTGTAATGGAAATTTAATGAAGAACTTCAATGCTATCTGTGCCACGCAATTAGAACCATGAGCAGCACAGGTGCAGAAAAGTCTGCATCCTCAAATCAAGCAGGGTTTCATCATGGAGGGACAGCACAGCAGAGCTTGAAGCACAAGTGGTTTCTTTATTTGAAGATGGAAACATACACAAGGGCAGAGATGGTGAAGAGCTTTTTGTGTTTGGAATTGCTAAGTGAATAAGATCCATCCCTGACCATCCAGAGCGGTCTACTATAGAAGATGTGACTGCCTAGAAGAATGAGCTATCATCAACAGGGTTAGGGTTACAAAGATTTGTGCCAGGGTTCATATTTCAGGTAATGTACTCTCTAGAACACATATAGCTTCTAAGGGAGTGTTGAACAAAAAGCTCAGAGCCTTATCTGCCCTCCCAAAGCCTGTCCATCTGAGAAAGAGACTTCATCCCACTGCCTTTCTTATTTGTCTACCCCCTTAATAAAACTCTCATACTAATTGAAGCAAGTCAGGCTAAGAAATATAAATGCTTCATCTGTTCTATCCTATAAAGAAATGTAAAATATAGATTCTAGGTCATACATAAATATATCTCATAGGTTATGTTACATATACATACATGTAACATGAAAGTAGGAGAAATGTTACTAAAGGGAATGTGGGGTTCCAGTGAAAGGGAGGGAGTTAGAACCAAGACAGGATAACAGGGTTTGAATATGAGGAAACCGCATAACAGACACATGTAAAGATGTCATGACAAAGCCAACTATTCTGTATACTCATTGAGAAAGCCGATATTTGTTTGTTTTGATTTTTTTGGTCATTTGTTGAAAGAGAGAAGAAAAGTGATAATTTATGTGGGAAGGGAGGCAGAGAGTATCTGGAAGGAGTTGAGGGAAAAGAAAGAATATATTTTATGAAAAAAATAATTAAAAAATGAAAGCAAATCAGCAAAATGAGTCTGATGGAAAAACACCTTACCCTAGACCTCAAGACTGCTCACTGCTTTCTGGGGAACATTTTCCTTGAATTAAACAAAGGAAGTGATTTAATTATTTTGTTCTTCAAAGAGTAATTCAGCAAAATAAAACCAACAGCCAATGTTGTTTTTCCTTTTCTTGTTCTGAATAACAGTAAAACGGGATCTGAATAATCATATAATAAATAATTTTAAAATTGTTAGTAAACTACCATGTTCTTTCTGATCTATGACTCTAGGACCTAATAAACCTCAAACGGGATGACCTTAGTTTAAAAAATGAAAAAAGTGGGGCTGGTGAGATGGCTCAGCGGGTAAGAGCACCCTACTGCTCTTCCGAAGGTGATAAGTTCAAATCCCAGCATCCACATGGTGGCTCACAACCATCCATTACGAGATCTGGCACCCTCTTCTGGAATGTCTGAAGACAGCTACAGTGTACTTACATATAATAAATAAAATAAATCTTTAAAAAAAAAAATGAAAAAAAAAAAAACCTCTTCCATTCCTACTTATATATTTAACAAAGTTTTCACCATTTTTCTCTGAAAAATATATAGAAAAACAAATACACCATGTGTTTTTGAAAACAGTAATTATACTTGTAATGCTATAATTTTAATATTTTATATTTGGTGTATATACATGCTGGAGAGGTGTCTGTGTTTATGTATTGGCATGTGTGTGCTAGTGTACATGCATGTGTATACACATGTGGAGACTTGAGTTTGATACTGACTTGTCTTCATCTGCAATTCTCCATTTTCTATTATCAACTTAGAACTCAAAGATTTGGCAAGACCTGTAACAAATCAAAACAAAATAACCACAAACAAACAAAGGAGCAAACAAACAAAAACAGAGCTATTTCTTCATCTCCACAAAAGTATGATGACAGTCACTGAACATGAAGTTTTATAGAGAGACTGAGGATTTGAATTCAAGTCCTGTGGCTTGCTTGTCAAGGACTAACTGAGTCATTTTTCTTAAGGCACATTATTAAAATTCCTAAACAACATTAATTTTTTTTAATCTAAATATCTTTGCATTGGTAATAAGAAGCAATGTTTGTTGACATTGTGTGATATGCATTTCACATATACAAATCTATATTGAATGTGCAGAACTAAATCAGAAAACATTCTTCCCATAGTTCAAGTCAATTTTGCACCAAAATACTTTTTAATGGTATTATATAATGGATGATAATGTTAAAATATTTATAATTATCTTCATCTTAGTAGTTTGCCTTTCATTTTTCATACTTGATTTATCTTGTGAACAAAATAAATTAAGAAGGCTGTTTTCACAGGTAGTTGATCAAAAGCATGTTAGAAAATTATGACTCAGTATATTGTTATCATCAGAAAACCCAAAATAGTTTTTATAAGTAGTGTGAGTTCAATTATTTTGATATCTTTCCCCTTTTACTTATTCTTTTCTGAATGCCATGATTAAATGATACCCAGTATTTGGGGGCAATGTAAACACTCTTCAATTTTTGATATTAGCAAAATGTAATTTTTGTTTTTAAGTTTTTCATGGATAATATTTCATGTTACTGTTACAGTAATATAGTTTAGTTCTTACCAACTTATGTTTATATTATCTGATAAATTACTTGATTTATAACAAATAGTTGACTCCTATAGCAACATAGGTATTTATTGCATGGGCCCAGTTACATGTAAACATTTTTAAAGATTTACGATAATTAGATTCAATGTTCAAGCTATGTAGTCAACAAATAGCAAAAAGAAGAAAAAAAGTAAACATCACAATTGGGCTTATTTAATAGTTAAGCATATATACTAGAGTATATTTTATCACTATTAAATAGATATATACAGATAAATAAATATATCACATTAATCCAAACAAGTACATAAACATAAACTATCCATGGTTCCATTCATAATAGACATGTTTGCAACTACAAAAATTCAGATTTAAATAACATCTCTGTTAGAGTCCAGATCTGGAGTGCTTCTCAAAGGCTCCTGTGTAGAAAGCTTGGCCTCAGATGGAGGCACTCTTGAGACATGATAGAAAGTAGGGGCTAGAGTCTATAGCATAAGTAAGAGATATGTTTTGAAGGCTATCTTGCAATTGGCCTCTTCTGTTGTGTTCTGCTTCCCAAGGGCCTTGAGAGAGCTGTCCAGTTTTACATGTTCTTGTCAGTGATTTTTGTCTTGCTTCATCACAGAGCCCACTATGTACTGAAGCATCTCATGCAGTGAGCCAACATTAATCCTTCCTCCATAAAGTTGTTTCTGTTATAGCAATATAAACAGAAACTATCTATATAAAATAATCTGCCATCCTTGTAGCCACTTCATATGCTACAGAAGTGAGCATAAGTCATGTAAGTAGCCACAAAATCTATGCTTGTGCTTAAATCACCTTGTGAAGGCATCAATTCCTCCTGAGCAGTTCTTCTCTCCAATAAATAGTATATTACACTAAAAAGTATCTCCAAAACTCTTTGCATATTTCCATCATACATGATACATATGAAAATTTATGTTTGCTCAACTATTTATAGTACCAATAGGCTACCTGATAAAGTTAGAGAGTCAAAAATTATATGTGACCTATGCATACTAGAAAATCCATCACTCACAGCGCTGAGGTAGGAAGATATTAAGGTCAAGGGTAGCCCAATAAAACTTGATTTCAACAAAACAACAAACTATATGCAGCCATTAACAGTTCAGTGATCAGTGTTCTTAATCATCACAATATGCAGCATCACTGGTGATATTTACAGATAGTCCAAAGCCACTGTAAACCAAAACTGGAAACTAGTAAATCAGTACTCTACAAATAAAGAGCAAATAGATTGATAATTTAAAGTCTAGATTTGCCATCAATTCATTAAGCACATGATGAATTAATCAAGTACATGGTTTAAGGAGGCAACTCGATGTTTCAGATATTCCTATTAATTTTAATGAAATTTTCCTACTGGATTTTGTTCCCCTTCAATTTCTTTCCATGATTTTGAGAAAGTTTTCAAAACAGGATAGTGATATCTAGGTTGCATATTGGAAAAAATAAAATTATCTTCAAATGATTATAAACTTGGAGTAAAGCAACAATTTGTAGTTGAAATATACATGACTTACAGTTTTAAGTTATATAACTTTCTTTTTTGAGATTTTTTTTGCATGTTTTATAGGTTATTTTATTTATTTACACTTCAAATGTTATCCCCCACTTCCCAGTTTTCCCTCCACAAACTCCCTATTACTGTCTCCTCCCCCTACCTCTATGAGGGTGCTCCCCCACTTACCCATCCATTCCTGCCTCAGCATCCTAGTATTCCCCTACACTGGGATATTGAGCCTCCAAAGGACCAAGGGGCTCCATTCCCAGTGATGCCAGATAAGGCAGTCCTCTGCTAAATATCCAGCTGGAGCCATAGGTCCTCCCATGTGTACTCTTTGGTTGGTGGTTTAGTCCTTGGAAGCTTTGGTAGGCCTGGTTGGTTGATATTGTTGTTCTTCCTATGGGGTTGCAATCTTTCAAGGGTTAGGCGCACCTTCTCCCACTGAGGCCACACCAGGAAGTCCTTTGCTGTGTATGTGTCAGGGTCATCAGATCAGCTTCCATATGCTGCATGGTTAACATATAGGGAACTTTCGGGATAGCATTTGAAATGTAAATGAAGAAAATATCTAATAAAAATTAAAAAAAAAAACAATTGTTTATCTTAGACATCATTTTTATGTCACAGCAACAGATTAGTCTTACAAGAAAAGCAGATAAATTTAAGGAATCATGGAAAAGTTTGTCAGGCAGTTTTAGAATGAAGTTTAAAGTGGTATCATTTTTTTTCAGCATTTTTTATTAGATATTTTCTTAATTTACATTTCAACTGCTATCCCGAAAATCCCCTCCCCACTCCCCCTCCTTGCTCCCCTGCCCACCCATTCCTACTTCTTGGCCCTGGCATTCCCCTGTATTGGGGCATATAAAGATTGCAGTATCAAGGGGCCTCTCCTCCCAATGATGGCCGACTAAGCCATCTTCTGCTACATATGGAGCTAGAGACACGAGTTCTAGGGGTTCTGATTAGTTCATATTGTTGTTCCTCTTCTAGGGTTGCAGACCCCTTCAGCTCCTGGGGTTCTATCTCTAGCTTCTCCAATGTGGGCATCATTTTAAGGTGGGCATTTGGCTAGCAAAGGGTGGAAACAGAAGGTGCAGCAGGGAGTAATCTACCAGAGAACGAGGGGTCTTGCTATAAAATAGGTCCATGTGTATTTCCCAAGACCAAAAATTCAGTTAAGAAATACAGCATAGACAATATCTAGAGTATTCAGAAAAATATGGCCAGGAATGGGAAACACGTTCAGGGGAATTTAACAGGCAATGGGTGGGGGAAGCAATATAAGTGAAGAATACAAAAGGAGTAATAAAACTAAGAATGTGTGAAAAGCGATAGAGAGACATAGTTTCTCACATTTATTTAAAAATGCATGCATAGCATATTATATTTGTGTGGATGGATACGACATGATAGATAGATAGATAGATAGATAGATAGATAGATAGATAGATAGATAGATAGATGGATGGATGGATGGATGGATGGATGGATGGATGGATAGATAGATAGATAGATAGATAGATAGATAGATAGATAGTAGATGATAGATAGATAGATAGATAGATAGATAGATAGATAGATAGATAGATGATAAATATGTAGCTAAGTATGTAGATAGGTAGGTAGGTAAATAGTGATCAGTTGCATCTATGTGTATGTATATGTGTGTGAGCAAGAGAGAGTACATGTGTAAAACAATAATAATTAAAGAATTAGCTCCCATTACGAATTTCACTGGGAGTTGAAGAAAGTAGTAAAAATGATGTCACTACAGTATTCATGTATGAAATTTTCAAAAATATTAAAATTTTAAAAATGAAGAAAAATGTATAAAAAATGTTTAATTAACTTTAGAAATTTCATTAATACTCTCAGAAACTAGATATTCCAAACTCAGAACCAATATCCCAAAATTTGTTTTCATTATGAAACAATTGCTTGCCAAAAATTTCTTTTTATTATTAAAGCTTATGCACTTAAAAATATAAATCTGCCTTTGCAAAGTATGCATACTGATTAATATACTGATTAAGCTTTGTGCTCAGCCTAGCAGTAGTCATTAATATACACTTACACCAATTTCAATGAAGTCCTTTTTGTAAAGTAATTTCTCACTGTTAATTTAATCCACAATTAAAATGAGACATAGCAGAAAAGCAGAGCTAATCAGAAATCATTCTTTTAATTTTCAGAGTTTGAAATTAAATGTGTTAAATAGATGTAAGAATGCCAGTTACTACAATTGTAAAAATTTCAACTCCTTTGGAGACTATTTCATACAAAAAAAAAATAAAGAATTTTCTAAAATAAAGGGTCATGAAGATATGAAAAACATTAAATATTTTAACTACGCTAAATGGTCAGATTTAACAGATATATTTGGCAAACGTTTTAAAATTATTTTGTTGTTGTTTTGTTGGTTTTTTTAATAATATTAGTATGTCAGTTTTATGAGATAAACCTGAAATGAACAAATAAAAACTAAATTTATTTGAATTTATCTCCAAATAACTATGTATCATAGAAAACATATGCGTTATGCTTGAATGTACAATTCAGGCCAACAATTTTTTATGACAAAATATATATGATAAATCACATTTATTGAAGTAACAGGTAAGCCTGGATCAGACAGACACACACTTTTCTATAATTTTGTGCACATATTTCTTTTTATATGTATTTAATCAGGCCTTTGAGTAAATTTAAACCTGAGATGGTAAGCTTATTCACTATTCTTTTCTTTTTCTTTTTTTAAACTTTTTTATTCTTTGTGAATTTCACATCATGCACCCCAATTCCACCCATTTCCCAGTCTATTCATATCTGTCCTCTGTTGGAAGATCCTGCTATTTAAAAGTTAGTTGTCCAGACAGCTCCCCTGAGCTCAGTGTAAAATGGAGGACCTCTTTTCCCAACAGGTCCTCCTCTTCTCTGCCTTATCTGGGGCGCCCCAACCATCATACTCTACCTAAGGGATATCACTTAGTCCTTGGCAAAATTACAAGTTCAACTTCCTGGAATGCCTCTCCATGCAAAAGAAGTATCCTCAGAACCTTAAGCTTCAACCTATGAAACTTCACCCTAAGAAGAACCCTTCCCACTCTCCAAGGTTTATATACTCCTTGTTCATTCTGAATAAAGAGCACAAGCTGTTTTGATGAATATCATCTCAAGGAGCTACTTCGTGGAATGTCATCTAAAAGAGCCATAACACTGAAAAGTTCTAATACTGAAATCTTCAGAGATCTTCTCCCTCTAGCATTCACTGCTAGATCAGGAGCTTGCTGACCCACCCATTCCAGAATTCATTTCATTCTTTCCCTCCTGGTATGCCTGAACACCCCAAAGGAAAAAGCAAGAAACGAGACCCCAACTTTCCACCTTGTAACCTCTCTCCAAAAGAAAATAACAAATAAAAACGAAATTTAAGGGTCTTCAACCCTATAGGTGGAAGAATAACATGAACTAACTAGTTTCCCCTGCGCTCATGTCTCTAGCTGCATATATGGAAGAAGATGGCCTAGTTGGCCATCTTTGGGAGGAGAGGCCCCCTTGGTCATACAGACTTTTATGCCCCAGTACAGGGGAACGCCAGGGCCATTATGTGGGAGTGGGTGGGTAGGGGAGCAAGGCGGGGATGCGGGAGGGTAAGGGGAAATTTCTGGATAACATTTGAAATGTAAATGAAGAAAATATCTAATAAAGAGAAAAAATTTTTAAAAAAAATGAAATTTAAAAATCTAGCCATGGAAGCTATAGTATGTCATGATGTGTCCCATTGCATACCTTTATATCCACACAGCTTGACTTGCAAATGTTTATTGCAATGAGTCATTGGTCTGATTTCAGGCCCCTGGCTTCTCCATCAATACTGGAACCCTCTCACACAGTCTCCTCTCAGATATCCTGCTGTTTTCTGAGTCACGGAGATACTCCAGCTTTGGATCTAGAGGACTAGTCCCTTCACGTGCTCCAGCAGCCCACAGGTGGGATAGATGTTGAGGGGGGCCAGTTCAAATCCTTGGATCTGGGCCTGGGTAGTGATGGGCCTAGGTGAGGGACTGGGCCAGATCTCCTGCTCTTACCACCAGGGCCAGCTTGCTGGCTCTGACTGAACTACGGATAGAGTCAGCTCTCATGCATTGCCACACCAATGGTCAGGGCCACTTCTCCCTAGTACAACATGGCTAGGCAAGGTGTGGGGCCAGTTCTCCAGAGCCACTGTTAGTATGTCCTAGCTGTGGCAGGTGACAGGCAGAGCCAGCTGAGTGTGGCCCTTGGAGATCAACATGGCCTCAGAGGGAAGCCTAGACCGCAGATGTCCACAGGGCCTTTAGTGTTAACATAACCACAGACATCCACACAAACTCCTGCTGTGGTAGAGCTATGAGGTGGAGTTGACCCTTGGTGGCAGCATAGGGCAGATGACACCATGCCATCTGGTGGCAGTCCAGGCTTCTCACCTCAGGCTGTTCTCACTGTTCTACTTCTCTTTGTAGTGAACAAACTTCTCTGCTTCTCTTTCTCTCCCATCTCTCCACCACATACCTGCTTATAGTGGTGCTGCCTATCTGAGCCAGAGCCACAGTCTCTGGTTGTCTTCCACCCTGGCTCACAAGTCACTACATTCTTATTTATTACTGTCTTCCCTAGATGAGTGTGGACACTGTCTGTGTTACATGGAAAATATAAAATGCACTGCAGATGCACCCCTAACTTTCAACCTTAGTGGATAGGCTCAACAACAGTCACAGAAGACTGCACAAGATATAATCTGCACCAACCATGATTGGCAAAGACACAATTCTTTATTTGGAGGATTCAATAACCTATCTCAAATAACTGATAGGAAAAAAATAGAAAATAGCATAAAAATTTTAAATGTTCTAACAATTTTAACAGTCACTTTATAATCTAATATTTGTTCATAAATATTTGATTCATATTATCAGAAAATTATATGCTATTTGTAAATGAGCATAAAATATTCTTGCCAATGAAAATCCTCACAATTAAAAAAAAAAGGAAAAACAACCAAAAATGCATGTTATCTGAAAATAATGGAATTAAATTAGAAAAAGTAATGGAAATACATGTCATGAAAATCTTCAAACTTTAGAAACTAAACGGCGTTCTTATAAATAATGCACACACCAAACAAGAAACAAGGCTCCAGATAGTATTTTTCTTCCTTGTCAAACTACTGAATCTTGCTATGTACCCAATAAACCTGCTTTTCTTACTGAACAAGGAAAAAAATGAGACTAGGGAAAAAGCAGAAAAAGTTAGAATAATCACAAAAAGTAAAACAACAAATAGTTTTATCTAAACAAAACTGAGAACAAGGCATTTATTATTTGTGTAGCTATAGCATTATTCACAGTAGCCAAGAAATGGAAACAACCTATATGCTTATCAGTTGATGAACAGATATAGAAAATGTGCACAGTGACTGTTGACTATGGTAAGAAAGAAAATGATGTTGTGGGCTATAATAGTATATAACTGGACTTTTTATGTGAAATCAGCCAAGCACAAAAAGACAAGTGTTTCATCATCTCACTCATGTGTGAAATCTAAAAATGTCAATCTTACAGAATCTGAGAGTAGCATCGTGGGTACCAAATCTGAGGCATGAAGCAGTTTAGAAAGAATTGGTTTTTGGATGCTAAGTGTCTTTGTTAGGGTTTTACTACTGTGAACAGACACTATGACCAAGGCAACTCNGCCAAGCACAAAAAGACAAGTGTTTCATCATCTCACTCATGTGTGAAATCTAAAAATGTCAATCTTACAGAATCTGAGAGTAGCATCGTGGGTACCAAATCTGAGGCATGAAGCAGTTTAGAAAGAATTGGTTTTTGGATGCTAAGTGTCTTTGTTAGGGTTTTACTACTGTGAACAGACACTATGACCAAGGCAACTCTTAAAAGGACAACATTTAATTAGGGCTGGCTTACAGGATCAAAGGTTCAATCCATTATCATCAAGGTGGGAGCATGGCAGCATCCAGGCAGGCATGGTGCAGGCAGAGCTTAGAATTCTACATCTTCATCTGAAGGCTGCTATCAGAATACTGACTTGCAGGCAGCTAGGACCAGAGTATTAAAATCCACACCCACCATGACACACCTACTCCATCAAGGCCACATCTCCTCCAACAGGGCCATGCCTTCTAATAGTGCCACTCCCTGAACCAAGTGTATACAAACCATTATACTAAGTTATATTTTGATGGAAATGAATGTGTTTCATTTCATTTTATTGATTGTTAGACCAGTAATATTTGGTTTTACCCTAGATCTTTGGGCTATCTAATCTTTAGTTCTTGGTTACCTAAGCCATGTTGGGTGTGGGTTCTTTTTCGTGGAGTGGTCCTTGGGTCGAGTCAGACATTAGTTAGCTAGTACCACAAGTTCTAAACTACCATTGCCCTAGCATATTACAAAGGCAGGACATATTGGAGGTCAAAGATTTTGTGGCTGGCTTGATGTCTTATGTGTATATATTATAGCTAGTGACTTAATATTTTATGGGACTACTGACTGTGAGAACCAGTGGGTCATTCACTCTTCTACTCTTTTGTGACTCTTTGCTCTCTTGGGTTTCCTTGTCCAACATGGAAAGGTGGTGGGGTAGTGATAAATTTCTAACAAATATGAAAAAAGTGGGTATTCATGCAAAAATAATAAACTTAATTTAAATACAATACCACATGAAAAAATGGATCAAAATGTGTCATACATCAAATGTAAACCTCAAATTACTCAGTTACTACATGAAAACACACAATATAAACCTTATTTCTTTAAAATTTGTTTAAATGTCTTTCTTTAGTCATAATGTAAGTAGACAAAAATGATAAAAAAAAATAAAAAAGATTATTTTTAATTTACACATTTCATAAATACTATATATTTACTTTTCAAATATATTATTTGAAATATAGCTTATATTTAAAAATATAAATATTCTGAAAATTTCTCATAGATCCTTAAAAAATCAATCAAATCCTTCTTAATATTTTATTATTGTTTTTATTTTAATATAAGCATAATACTTGCCCCTTCCCTTTTCTCCTTCTAATCCTTCTCATGTAATTTCTACCCCTGTGCTTCTCCATACATTACAAAAATATATGATTATATAATTATATGTAATAATTAATTATATATAATATATGTAATTCAAGAAATTTTGTACATACATAACATACAAGGTTTTTTAAAGATTTATTTTATTTATATGATTTATTTTATTTATATGATTTCACTGTAGCTGTTTTCAGGCACACCAGAAGAGGGCATTAGATCCCATTCCAGATGGTTGTGTGCCACCATGTGGTTGCTGGGAATTGAACTCAGGACCTTTGGAAGAACAGTCAGTTCTCCTAACCACTGGGCCATCTCTCCAGCCTCCAAAATATATGTTCTTAAATATGCAAATCCTACCTCCTCAGTCCCTATAATATTCCCTTCTTTTATGTATGTGCTTTCACAGCTACCTCTTTGGTACTGAGTTTGTGTCTGTTGGAAATTTCAGAAAGTCTAACCTACAGGACTACCTAGACATGACCAAAACAAGAATGACAGCAGACACACTAAAGCAGATGGGGGAAATGAGGGTCTTAAACCCTGGACAAAGAAGTACAAACAACCTCGGGATGATGAAAGCAGGGGAATCTTCCTCAGGGAAAATTGCAGCAATTGATTATCCAATACCAAACTGTTTTCTAATATGTAAAAATATTTCTGAGATGGTATGCACATAATAGAAGCATATGAAATGATGTTCCATGTCAAACATTGTAAGGAAATTACAAATT
Source organism: Mus minutoides (assembly GCA_902729485.2). Classification (NCBI taxonomy): domain Eukaryota; kingdom Metazoa; phylum Chordata; class Mammalia; order Rodentia; family Muridae; genus Mus; species Mus minutoides. The sequence continues at coordinate 79,166 of LR750706.1, forward strand.
TATACTAATACATACCACTCACTTGTGGAATTCATAAAAATGTGAAATGCTCACCATGCAAGGCATTGTGGAAGAAGTTTGAGAAAGAGGGCATCCTTACCTTACTGTGAACTACTTCTGGGCAGGAATGTTAAGCTCTTTCATCTCTGCATTATCAGCAGGTGGTATAATGAGAAGCTCAGAGCATGTGCTCCACTAACGTTTGTTTTTATCTTAGTCATGAATAAGCATTAATTTTCATCATAATTAGAAAACAAGTTACCACATTTTATTATATTCAGCTGGAATATTTTTGTAATTATTCAAAATAAATTGTGGTTAACATTAAATTCTGAAATAACATTGGTTACTAGATGTAAGAAGTCAAAATTTAGTCACATAAAAAAATACCCATGATATACAAGACATAATGCTGAAAAATTAATAAAGTAAACTTCACACCACTCATACTAAAATTAGGTTGAATTAAATAACCACCGGTATTCTTGTAGTTCATTATGATTTATGAACCAAGTAACCTCTGCACTTTTCATCCATAAATATTTTTCAGTTCTTCTTTTGAAGGCTTGACTGCTTCTAAAAAACAAATTGCAAAATGAAACAAGTCATGTCATCATTGCATATATTATACACACAAAGTAAAACAAATTGAGCTTTTAATATAGATGTGGTACAACTACTAATAATCTTTACATTAAACATAAATAAAGTATAAAGCATATAAAGTGGAATGATACAAAATGCTTACTTCACCCAGTATTGCATAATGCATTTTAAGGTAATCTTTGTCTTATATATTTGTTATCTGGACTAAAGAAAAAAGTACATTAGTGCCATCTCCTGGCAGGATGCTCCAGAATCATGTATCTTCTATGTGAGGCCCTTACTTAAGAAGCAGGATATATATGCATATATATATGCATATATATATATATATATAACCTCATCAACTATCCTGAACCCTTGGGAGCTTTCAGAGACTTAACCATCAAACAAAAGAATACACAGGACCTAGGCCACCCCAGACATGTAGCAGATAGGCAGCCTGGTCATTATTCAAGTCCCCCAACAACTGGAGCAGTGGCTGTCATTAATCTGTTGCCTGCCTGTGGATCCTGTTCCCCTAATTGAGCTGCCTTGATTGGCTCAGTGAGAGAGGAAGTATCTATTCCTGGTAAGACTTTATCTACCAGAATAGGGTGAAATGAAGAGGGAGTCCCTACTCTCTCAGAAAAGAAGGGGAAAGGGGATGGGAGAGAGACTGTGTGATGGGGTGGGAACTGGGAGGAGGGAAGCAACAATCAAAATGTAAAGTGAATAAATAAATTAATGAAAAGATACTTTCAAGACATACAAATTCTTATTGGCTTAGACAGAAAATAAATATTTTTACATGAGAAAATTCATATATATATATCCTTGTAAGCTTAGTACATACTGAATACTCAGTACATCTATTATAGATTCAAAATTAATATAAATCGGTTTAACTTTTATATTTAAATACAAGTAATCTTTATAGATATAAAATCTTCAAGTATGTAGTAAAGTTGCAATAATCTATAATGTAAATTGAGACAATGTGATAAACAGTAGAAATTAATAATCTTACATAGATGAAAAATTAAACTATCATTTACTATGCTTCAGAAATAATAATATGATTGAAGTAAAAATAGGTGTCTTTGCCCACACCTTATCACCTTGATTTGCATTTGCTGATAACTTAGGACTTTGTGTATTTCTTTAAGTGTTTCTCAAAGCCGTTAGAGAACCTTTTGTTGAGAATTCTCTGTTTAGCTCCATACCCCATTTTTTAATTGAGTTATTGGGCTTATTAGTGATTAAATTATTGAGCTCTTTATATATTTTGGATATTAGCTCGCTGTCAGATATAGGGTTGGTAAAGATCTTTTCCCAGTATAGAGGCTGCCATTTTGTCCCATTGGCAGTGTCCTTTTACTTACAAAAACTTTTTCAGTTTTATGAGGTCTCATTTAACAATTATTGATCTTAGAGCCTGAATCATTGCTGTTTTCTTCAACACGTTGTTTCCTAGAGCAATAAATTCAAAGTTATTCCCCACTCTCTCTTCTATTTGAGTATATTCGTTTTATGTTGAGGTCTTTGATACACTTGGACTTGAGTTTTGTGCAGGTAATAAATATGTATCAATTTGCTTTGTCTACATGCAAACATCCAGTTATATCAGGACCATTTGTGGAAGAAGCTTTCTTTATTCCATTGTGTAGTTTTGGCTTCTTTGTCAAGAATAAAGTGCCCATGGGTGTGTAGGAATAGTTCTGGGTCTGTGATTCAATTCCATTGATCAACCTGTTTGTTTTTATACCAATACCATGAATATTTTATTACTATTGTTCTGTAGTACAGCTTGTAATTAGGAATGGTGCTACCTCCAGGAGTTCTGTTACTATACAGATTGTTTTAGACTTTTTTCCTTGCCGCTTTGAATATTCTTTGTTCTGTACATTTAGCATTTTGATTATTATGTTGTGGGAGTATTTTCTTTCCTGGTCTAATCTATTTGGTGCTCTGTATCCTTATTGTACTTCTATAGCCATCTCTTTCTTTAGGTTAAGGAAATTTTCTTCTATGATTTTGTTGAAGATATTTTCTGAGCTTTTTTATTTATTTATTAGATAATTTCTTCATTTACATTACAAGTGTTATCCCAAAAGTCCCCTATACCCTCCCCCCGCCCTGCTCCCCTACCCACTCACTCCCACTGCTTGGTCCTGGCATTCCCCTGTACTGGGGCCTACAAGCATTGCTAGACGTAGGGCCCTTCTTCCCCAGTAATGGCCAACAAGGCCAACTTCTAATACATATGCTGCTAGAGATGTGAGCTCTGGGGGTTCTGATTAGTTCATATTGTTGTTCCATCTATAGGGTTGCAGACCCCTACAGCTCTTGGGTTCTCTCTCTGGCTCCTACGTTGGGGACCCTATGTTCTGCCCTATTTTCTGAGCTTTTCGAGACGGGAATCTTCTCTTATTATTCTTAAATTTGTTCATTTATAGTGTCTCAAATTTTCTGTATGTTTTGTGTTAGAAACTTTTAGGTTTGGCATTTTCTTTGATCGATGTATCAATTTCTTCTCTAGTAGCTTCTCCATCTGAGATTCTCTCTCCCATCACTTGTATTTTCTTAGTGACGTTTGTGTTTGTAATTCCTGTTCTCTTTCCTAGGTTTTTTTCATATCTAGGATTACCTCCATTTGTATTTTCTTTACTTGTTCTATTTCCATTTTCAGATCTTGAACAGTTTCATTTTCTTCACCTGTTTAGTTGTTTTTCTTTATATTTTTTTATTTCCTCTTTAAAGGCCTCTAACTCTTTGATTGTATTATTCTGTATTTCTTTAAGGAATTCATTTATTTCCTCTTTAAAAGGCTCTATCATTTTATAAGGTCACTGTCTTGTTTTTCAAATGTGATAAGATATTGAGGGCTTGTTGCACTAGAAAAGCTGGGTTCTAGTGGTGCCGTATTGCCCCGGATTTTGTTGATTGTATTCTTGCATTCATTGGTCTTTAATTATCTGGTTGTCTCTGGTATTGGCTGGCCTGGTGGTAGCTGGCCTTTGCACTGCAATTAGAGTTATTGGGCCCAAGCTGACAGATCCAGGATTACAGGTAGAGGTGTGGACCAGATGATGGAGTGCAGAGGGAACCAGGCAGACCTCAGGGCTTGCTGGGGACTCAACAGGTAGGTGACTGAGGCATGGTAACTAACCTTCTTGTCCCAAGTGGCAGCAGGCCTACAGGGAGGCGGGCCAGCCTGTGGCCCTGAGAGTAGAGGGCACTTCCAGGATTACAGTTAGAGGTGTGGTGAAAGCCTTCCTTAACCTATGTAGAATCTATTAAAATTTTGCAAAAAAGTTGGAAGGGAAGTTGTTAGAATTGTTACTGAGGGTATGTAATTCTCAAGCCTAAATTTTCTATGCTTCTTTAAACTTTCCCCAATGGAAAACTTTCAATAGTGTCTTAATAAGCTCAATTTAGTGTTTCTGATTTTAGTCAGGATGAACTGTCTCAGAGGCTCATATTTAATCCACTCGTCTCTGCTACGTGTCTGATTCCAAAATCATTTCCACCACCTAAGTGTCACCCTCTCTTCTGTATTCTAAGTCAAACTACAATTTGGTTTGAGCTAAATTTACAGTCACACATGTGTACACACTCTGCCTTGCACACTCCATTCTCTCTGAGGTCTAGTTGAAATTCTCATCCAGCCACACAGACCCATGTCCTACAGTCCATTTGCACCTCTCCTCACCACATCACCTCTTCACTCTATGACCTACTTCCTGCTGCAATTTTAATTATCTTAGAGCAGTAGACATATATACAACTTAAGTAAAATACCAGTTTGCAGTCTCTAGTAAATCAAACTATGCTTTCAAGTAAATGAAACTAGGTTCTCAGTTCACAGTTCAAAGTAGATTTAGTAAACAGATTTGATCCAGGTTAAAGCTAACTAGGTTCTCCCACTTTGAAGGTGTCCAACAGGGGACCATTACTATATCACCCAGAAGCTCATTTACATGCGGAGGACAGTGAATCCAATCACAGAGTTCATTGAGAATTGAATCATAGCACAGTAGTGATATGGTTAATGCTTAGTCCTGCTGTCCTTCAGTATTAGTGAAGTAATTCTTCGTTACCAAGTAAATAAAAGTCAATCCTGACCATCAAATGACAGAAGAACAGACAAGGAGTGAGCAGAGAGAATTATTTCATGAACCCAAACATTTTTTTAAACTTAAAAACATCAGTTACTAATTAAAAGTACTTTGAAACATGAGAATTACAAATAATAGTAATTAGGCATAAAAATCTTTACATTGGGCAAAGCAAGTGAATAGCATATCAAATACACTACCTCGTTCCTTTAGCTGAGTTTGTGAATGAATTTTTAATAATTTTTAAAATGTGAGCATCGTGAATAGAAATAAATATTCATTTCCCAGTTTTAAATGTTTCAAAAAGTCAGCTTCACTATGGCACTACAAATAAGTGTCTCTTGTATGGATTATAAACATGCTAAAAATTAAAATTCAGAAATATATTCAATATAGATCTCTTCCCGTTGTTTATATTTTGTTTTTGGAAAGGAGATAGTTTACAACCATATTAATTTCCATCACAATATTTAATATATTTGAAATAGCAATCAGTAATTTCACAATACTTAAGGCATATTCAATAATATGGGATGATCAGAAGAAAATGAAAGCTAGAAACAAATTTTTATTATTAAAACTAATTTATAAATATTGGTAAAAAGAAAACCTTAATTTGGCAATTTGTAAAACTACCATTTACTACTTAGTAAATGTAAAATAGGTATATACACTAGAAAACACTTGACTTATTTAAGTTTTATATAGGTGGTCTAACACATACCTTCTGAAAACTTCCATCCTTCCTAATGAGCTTTTGGCAGTGGATAGTGACTGGGAGAGGGAGAATCATTCTTTATTCACTATATGGGCACTGATGTGTTTCTAGTGCTAAACTGGATGGCCTTATACTCCTGGGCATGTGGGTAACAATAAGTGCATTTATGGGTCATAAAAACTGAAGTAAGGAGGGGAGCCAGAAGGAAAAATATACAAAGAGTTGGTACAGGAAATGGGAAGTAGACCTGATCATATTTCTTTATATACATGAATGAAATTTTCAAAAATGAAGAAAAAACTTTAAATATGTTGGGCCCTAAATGTACCACCTTGTCTGGCCTCAGGGGGGAAGTCAAGTCCCACATCCACTTTATGTGCCAGGTAGGAGGGGATGTTAGTTAGGGGGTGACACCTAGAGGGGGTCTTCCCCTTCTTCAAAGGAGAAGAGGAATATGGAATGGTGGGAGGACTTGTGTGAGGGGATACTCAGAGGAGAAGTGCTGATGTTGGGTTATAAAGTGAATAAATATATAAATTTGAAAGAAAGAAGGAAGGAAGGAAGGAAGGGAGGGAGGGAGGGAGGGAGGGAGGGAGGGAGAAAAGGAGGAAGCTTATGAAAGCATATATCTCGGCTGAAGAGTTGGCTTAGTGATTAACAGCACTTATTGCTCTACAGAGGATGCAGTTTCATTCCCAGTACCAGCAGGGAAGCTCAGAACAGTGTGTAGTTCCAGTCTGCAGGAATGTGACAACTTCTTCCTGTCTTGTGGACTCCAGACACTTAGGTGGGCAAGCAGGCATACACAGAAAATAAAACGAAATAATTTTTTTGAAAGAATGTTCCCACTGTAATTCACTACAACAGTCATCTAAAGTGTATTTGCTTGGCTTTTCATTACTATTTTTTGTAGGACTTATACAATAACCCATATAAATTTTCTCTATCAAAATATTAAATTTTGGCTCACCTGAGTTTTACAGCTTTATATACCCAAGCTAAGTAAATAATTCCCTCTAAATTAGAACAAAAATATTAAAATTTATGCTTATTTCAGTTGGAATTTTCTTGACATATGTCCATTTATGGAAGTAGGGTTCCAAAATAGATAATCTTTTCTTCATTTGATTTGCAGGGAGAAATCCTCTTTCCCTGCTAATAGGCAAGTTGTCCTCCATTTCATATAAATTTGGAATTTCCTTGATAGGTGACCTACAATTTCTGCACCAACATGGATAAATAGTATCTGTAAGTCTCCACACTATGGCCATACTACAGACTCTGGGCCAACCAGAGAAAACCAAGTGAACATGATCTCTAAGCCAATCTAGGCAGAGGCCAGCCTGCCTTCAACTGGTTTTTTGGGTGTTTTGTTTTGTTTTGTTTTGTTTTTATTAGATACTTTTGTTATTTACATTTGGAATGTTATTCCCTTTCCTAGTTTTTCCCTCTGAAAATCCATGAGCATGGGTGATCTTTCAATCTGAGATCTTTGATTTCTTTCTTCAGAGACTTGAAGTTCTTATCATACAGGTCTTTCGCTTCCTTAGTTAGAGTCACACCAAGATATTTTATATATTATTTGTGACTATTGTGAAGGGTGTTGTTTCACTAATTTCTTTCTCAGCCTGTTTATCCCTTATGCAGAGAAAGGCGAATTATTTGAGTTAATTTTATATACAGCTACTTCACTGAAGTTGTTTATCAGGTTTAGGAGTTCTCTGGTGAAAATTTGGGAGTCACTTATGCATACTATTATATAATCTGCAAATAGTGATGGTTTGAATTCTTCCTTTCTAATTTGTATCCCTTTGATCTCCTTTTGTTGTCTAATTGCTCTGGCTAGGACTTCAAGTACTATAATGAATAGGTAGGCAGAGAGTGGGCAGCCTTGTCTAGTCCCTGGACTTAGTGGGATTGCTTCAATATTCTCTCCATTTAGTGAGATGTTGGCTACTGGTTTGCTCTATATTGCTTTTATTGTGTTTATGTATTGGCCTTGAATTCCTGATATTTTTAAGACTTTTATCATGAAAGGGTGTTGGATATTGTCAAATGCTTTCTCAGCAGCTAAGGAGATGATCATGTGATTTTTGTCTTTGAGTTTGTTTATATAGTGAATTACATTGATGGATTTCCATATATTAAACCATGCCTGCATTCCTGGGATGAAGCCTACTTGGTCATGATGGATGATCGTTTTGATGTGTTCTTGGATGCAGTTTGTGAGGATTTTATTGAGTATTTTTGCATCGATATTCATGAGGGAAATTGGTCTGAAGTTCTCTTTCTTTGTTGAGTCCTAGTGTGGTTTAGGTATCAGAGTAATTGTGGCTTCATAGAATGAGTTGGGTAGAGTACCTTCTGTCTCTATTTTGTGGGATAGTTTGAGGAGATTTGGAATTAGTTCTTCTTTGAATGTGTGAGAGAACTCTGCACTAAACCCTTCTGGTCCTAGGCTTTTTTGGTTGGGAGACTATTAATGACTGTTTCTCTTTCTTTAGGGGATATGGCCCTGTTTAAATCATTAATCTGATCCTGATTTAACTTTGGTACCTAGTATCTGTCTAGAAAATTGACCATTTCATCCAGATTTCCCAGTTTTGTTGAGTATAGCCTTTTGTAGTAGGATCTGATGATGTTTTGGATTTCTTCAGGTTCTTTTTTTATGTCTCCCATTTCATTTCTGATGTTGTTAATTAGTATACTGTCCCTGTGCCCTCTAGTTAGACTGGCTAAGGGTTTATCTATCTTGTTGATTTTCTCAAATTACCAGCTCCTGGTTTTGTTGATTCTTTGAATAGTTCTTTTTGTTTCCACGTGGTTGATTTCAACCCCCAGTTTGATTTTTTCCTGCCTTCTGTTTCTCTTGGGTAAATTTGCTTCTTTTATTTCTAGAGCTTTTAGGTATGCTGTCAAGATGCTAGTGTATGCTCTCTCTAGTTTCTTTTTGGAGGCCCTCGGAGTTGTGTCTTCATTTTCATTAAACTGTAACCAGTCTTTAATTTCTTTCTTTATTTCTTCCTTGACCACATTATCATTGAGGAGAATGTTGTTTATCTTCCACATGTATGTGGGCTTTCTTTTATTTATGTTGCTATTGAAGATCAGCCTTTGTCCGTGGTGATCTAATAGAATGCATGGGATTATTTCAATAATTTTATATCTGTTGAGGCCTGTTTTCTGACCAATTATATGATCAATTTTGGAGAAGGTACCATGAGGTGCTGAGAAGAAGGTATATCTTTTTGTTTTAGGATATGTTATATAGATATCTGTTAAATCCATTTGTTTAATAACTTCTGTTAGTTTCACTGTGTCTCTGTTTGGTTTCAGTTTCCAGGATCTGTCCATTGATTAGAGTGCAGTGTTGAAGTCTCCCACAATTATTATGTGTAGTACAATGTATGCTTTGAGCTTTACTAAAGTTACTTTAATGAATGTGGATGCCCTCACATTTGGAGCATAGATATTCAGAGTTGAGGGTTCATTTTGGGAGATTTTACCTTTGATGAGCATGAAGTGTCCCTCCTTTTCCTTTTTGATAAGTTTAGGTTGAAAGTCAATTTTATTCAATATTAAAATAGCTGCTCCAGCTTGTTTCTTGGGAACATTTTGCTTGGAAAATGTTTTCTAGTCTTTTACCCTGAGGTAGTATCTGCCCTTGTTCCTGAGGTGGGTTTCCTCTATGCAGCAAAATGTTGGGTCTTGTTTATGTAGCCAGTCTGTTAGTCTATGTCTTTTTATTGGAGAATTGAGTCCATTGATTTTGAGAGATATTAAGGAATAGTGATTGTTGCCCCCTGCTATTTTTGTTATCAGAGTTGGGATTCTGTTCATGTGGCTATCTTCTTTTAGGTTTGTTGAAAGATTACTTTCTTGCTTTTTGTAGAGCATAGTTTCCCTCCTTGTTTTAGAGTTTTTTCTTTATTATCCTTTGAAGGGCTGGATTCGTGGAAAGATATTGTATAAATCTGGTTTTGTCATGGAATACTTTGTTTTCTCCATCTATGGCAATTGAGAGTTTTTTGGGTATAGTCGCCTGGGCTGGCATTTGTGTTCTCTTAGGGTCTGTATGAATTTGTCCAGGGTGTTATGGCTTTCATACTGTCTGGTGAGAATTCTGGTGTAATTCTAATAGGTCTCCCTTTATTTGTTACTTGACCTTTTTCTATTAGTGCTTTTAATATTCTATCTTTGTTTAGTCCATTTAGTGTTTTGATTATTATGGGTCGGGAGGAATTTCTTTTCTGGTCCAGTCTATTTGAAGTTCTGTAGGCTTCATGGGCATCTCTTTCTTTAAGTTAGGGAAGTTTTCCTCTATAGTTTTGTGGAAAATATTTGCTGGCCTTTTAATTTGAAATCCTTCATTCTCATCTATATCTATTATTCTTAGGTTGGGGCTTCTCTTTGTGTCCTGTATTTCCTGGATGTTTTGAGTTATGATCTTTTTGCATTTTGCATTTTCTTTGATTGTTGTGTCCATGATTTCTATGGCATCTTCTGCATCTAAGATTCTCTCTTCCATCTCTTGTATTCTGTTGGTGATGCTTGCATCTATGGCTCCTGATTTCTTTCCTAGGATTTTTTTCTCCAGAGTTGTCTCCTTTTGTGATTTATTTGTTTCTTTATTATTTCTACTTCCATTTTTAGGTCCTGAATGGTTTTGTTCAAACCTTTACCTGTTTGGTTGTGTTCTCCTGTAAATCTTTAAGGGAATTTTGTGTTTCTTTTTTAAGGGTTTCTACCTGTTTAGCTGTGTTCTCCTGTGTTTTTTAAGGGGGTTATTAATGCCCTTCTAAAATCCTCTACCAGCATCATGAGATATGATTTTAAATCCAAATCTTGCTTTTCTGGTGTGTTGGGATATCCAGGAGTCGCTGTGGTGGGAGTGCTGGGTTCTGATGATGCCTAGTATTCTTGGTTTCTGTTGCTAAGATTCTTGCCTTTGCCTTTCACCAGCCATCTTATGATCTCTGGTGTTAGGTATTCTTGCTGTCTCTGGCTAGAGCTGGTTCCTCCTGCAATTCTGTAAGCCTGTGTCAGCATTCCTCGGAGAGCAGCTCTCTCCTGGCAAGACCAGTGCACAAAGGGCTGTGGAACAACCCCGCCTCCTCGCTGCAGATGTAGGCCCATAGTTGCTCTGCTGCTTCTGCAACCTGTGCTCTCTTTAGTGGACCTGGCTTAGAGACACACCAGAGTGAAAATGGAGATCTCCCCTGAGTCCTGGTGTCAGAGCACTCCCTGGAGGCAAGGTCACCTCTGGCAAGGAAGGTACACAGAGGACTGAGGATCAGCTCTACCTCCTGGCTGCAGATGTAGGCCTTTTGGACCCTATCCCAGCTGCTCTACTGCTTCTGTGGCCTGTGCACTCCTTAGTGGACTTGCCTTAAAGACACTGCCTCCAACTTCTTTACACCTTCAGTCAGAGTGCTCCT
>LR750706.1:90420-115375 GCA_902729485.2 Mus minutoides
ACTCCCTGGAGGCAAGGTCACCTCTGGCAAGGAAGGTACACAGAGGACTGAGGATCAGCTCTACCTCCTGGCTGCAGATGTAGGCCTTTTGGACCCTATCCCAGCTGCTCTACTGCTTCTGTGGCCTGTGCACTCCTTAGTGGACTTGCCTTAAAGACACTGCCTCCAACTTCTTTACACCTTCAGTCAGAGTGCTCCTAGAGATTTTTCTTTTCTTTTCTTTTCTTTTTAATTTATTTATTTATCTATCTATTTATTTATTTATTTATTTATTTATTTATTTATTTTTAGAGAATTTCTTCACTTACATTTCAAGTGTTATCCCATAGTTCCCTATATCCTCCCCCCGCCCTGCTCCCCTACCCACCCACTCCCACTACTTGGCCCTGGCATTCCCCTATACTGGGGCATATAAATATTGTTAGACCAAGGGCCTTTTCTCTCCAATATGGCCAACTAGGCCATCTTCTAATACATATGCAGCTAGAGACATGGGCTCTAGGGGTTCTGATTAGTTCATATTGTTGTTCCATCCATATGCTTGCAGACCCCTACAGATTTTGGGTACTCTCTCTAGCTCCTACATTGGGGACCCTGTGTTCTGCCCTATAGATGATTGTGACAAATACTTCTGTATTTGTCAGGGACTGTCAAAGCCTCACAGGAGACAGCTATATCAGGGCCCTTTCAGCAATGTCCTGCTGGCGTATGAAGTAGTATCTGCATTTGGTAGCTGATTATGTGATGGACCACCCTGGTGGGGCACTCTCTGGATGCTCCATCCTTTCATTTTAGCTCCAAACTTTGTCTCTGCACCTCCTTCCATGTATATTTTAATCCTTATTCTAGGGAGGAATAAAGTATCCACGTGTTGGTCTTTCTTGATTTTCTTGTGTTTTGGAAATTGTATCTTGGGTATTCTAGGTTTATGGGCTAATATCTGCTTATCAGTGAGTGCATATTAAGTGACTTCTTTTGTGATTGGGTTACCTCACTCAGGATGATATCCTCCAGATACATCCATTTGCTCAAGAATTTCATAAATTCATTGTTTTTAATAGCTGAATAGTACTATGTTGTGTAAATGTACCACATTTTCTGTGTCCATTCCTCTGTTGAAGAACATCTGGGTTCTTTCCAGCTTCTGGCTATTATAAATAAAGCTGCTATGAACATAGTGGAGCATGTGTCCTTGTTACCAGTTGGAAAATCTTCTGGGTATATGCCCAGGAGAGGTATTGCTGGATCTTCTGGTAGTACTATGTCCAGTTTTCTGAGAAACCGCCAGACTGATTTCCAGAGGGGTTGTACCAGCTTGCAATCCCACTAGCAATGAAGGAGTGTTGCTCTTTCTACACATCCTCACTAGCATCTGCTGTCACCTGAATTTTTGATCTTAGCCATTCTGACTGGTGGGAGGAGGAATCTCAGGGTTGTTTTGATTTGCATTTCTCTGATGATTAAGGATTTCAAACATTTTTTAAGGTGCTTCTCAGCCCTTTGGCATTTTTCAGTTGAGAATTCTTTATTTAGCTCTGTACCCCAGTTTTTAATGTGGTTATTTGAATTTCTGGAGTTCAGCTTCTGGAAATCTTTGTAAATATTGGATATCAGCCTCCTATCAGATTTAGGATTGGTAAAAATTCTTTTCCAATCTGTTGGTGGCCTTTTGTCTTATTGACAGTATCTTTTGCTTTACAGAAGCTTTGCAATTCTATAAGGTCCCATTTGTCGATTTGTGATCTTACAGCACAGGCCATTGGTGTTCAGTTTAGAAATTTTACCCCTGTGCCCATATCTTCAAGGGTTTTCCCCACTTTCTCCCCTATGAATTTCAGTGTCTCTGGTTTAATGTGGAGGTCTTTGATCCACTTAGACTTGAGCTTTGTACAAGGAGAAAGGAATGGATCAATTCGCATTCTTCTACATGTTGACTGCCAGTTGTGCCAGAACCATTTATTGTCTTTTTTCCACTGGATAGTTTTAGCTCCCTTGTCGAAGATAAGGTGACCCAAGGTGTGTGGGTTCATTTCTGGGTCTTCAATTCTATTCTATTGGTCTACCTGTCTGTTGTTATACCAGTACCATGCAGTTTTTATCACAATTGCTCTGTAGTACAGCTTGAGGTCAGGCATGGTGATTCCACCAGAGGTTCTTTTATTGTTTAGGATAGTTTTTACTATCCTAGGTTTTTTATTATTCCAGATGAATTTGCAAATTGCCCTTTCTATCTCAGTGAAGAATTGAGATGGAATTTTGATGGGGATTGCATTGAATCTGTAGATTGCTTTCGGCAAGATAGCCATTTTGACTATATTAATTCTGCCAATCCATGAGCATGGGAGATCTTTCCATCTTCTGAGATGGTGGGGGTGGTCCTGGCTGGAAGAGGTCCCAGCCTCCAGTTGGGTAGAGTTCCTCTGTTCCTGCTGCTGCTGCTGCTGGAACCCTCCGTGGTTCTCAAAGCAAACACTGTGCTCCCCTCACCCGTAACCCCAAGGTGGTCCTAATGTCCTGGGGTGTGGAGAGCACACAAGCGGCCCTAGACACCTCCGCTGGGCTCAGAGGGAAGATGGCAGGGGTGGCCCTGGCTGGAATAGACTCTAGTCTCCATTTGGGTGGAGTTCCTCTGTTCCTGCTGCCGCTGGCACTAGAGCCCTCTCGGTTCCCAAAGCCAACACTGAGCTCTGCTCACCTGTAAGCCCAAGGTGATCCTAATATTCTGGGGTGTGGAGAACTCACAAATGGCCCTAGCCACCTCCGCTGGGCTCAGAGGGAAGACGGCAGGGGTGGTCCTGTCTGCTCCTGGTGATTTTTCTCTGCTCACTTTCAGATTTTCCACTTCCTGTATGCCTTTGTGTTTCTGCTAAGCACCTGCCTTCTTTCCTATACCTTACTCGTTTGATCAGATTTTTCATAATCATAACATCTTTTAATTCTCTAGAGAACCATCTTTGATGCTGCTCCTATTTTTTGCTTCAGAGTAAATTTGAAATCTGAACACAAAGGACCCTCAAATATAGGAAGGTATAATTTATTTTACTAAGAATCAATACTTAAGTTAAGCGTGGAAGATCTACCTAGAAATGTTCTAATGCGGAGGTAGTATCTGCTAAGTCTTCCTGGTCTTGTGCTAGGCACAAGTCATGGGACACAGACACACTATTATTTAATAATGCTATCTGTTTCATCTTAAATACACAAAATAATCACATTGATAAGAAATGTTTTTCTACAGCAAATTTTGCGGCCAACAGTGCCCTGACATAGGAAGTAAATATTATGACTGAACATAAGGCCTGATAGTCTTCAGTGAAATAAATGAGTAGTTGGTTGCGACAGAACTGAGAAAAATGGAAAACTTCTCAAACTGAGACATGTTAAAGGAACGAGCTTCAACTATCAAAGTTGGTACTCACTAAGATATATTCTGCTTCCTGACATGGAGATGCACTCCCCTGGTGGGGAGAGAGATTGGAGATGGGAACAGGGAGGATGAATTCCCTGTCCCTGTATAAATACAAATAAGAAGGGCTCAGGTATCAAAGGTAAAAGCGTCTAGCTGTAAAGCCCTGGAGACAGAGAACTAAATCAAACATCAATCAAGTTTTCTTTTGTCCTTTGAAGAAACTCTGCAGCACTGAACTACAAAATAAGTACAAATGATCTCTGTGATAGCTACAAGAGCCATGAGCTAGCTTCCAGAACCCTGTTCTACTGCATTTAATGACTTTTGAATATAACTTGGAAACAGTGTGTGTTATAACCATGAATTGCTGGAATCTACATTAAGTCCATTTTTTTTCTTATAAAAAGTGTCCTTAGATTAAGTTCACTCTTTTATAAAAGCAAAAAACTCTTAGAATCAAGTAAAAGTTATTGATTTTTATCTCCTACAAGTATTATAGATTTTGAATTTATAAACATTGTATGTATTATAAGCTATTTCTTTGAAGACAATAAGTATGTTTGTTTCTCAGGCAATTAAGTTTTAGGGAAAAAAAAAAGAAAAGAAAAAAAGAATCACTTAGGCAGCAAAAAAACAGTGCTAGAGGCTATAGAGCTATGCAAATAATTGTCAGCACCTAGGGGAATGTGGACTTGCCTGAAAGATACATGGCAGAGTTTCAGAAAGAAAAGGGCCACAAAGAAAACAGAGCTGCCAACTTTCTGGAATATTCACTCAATAACAAGACTCACCCGAAGTTAAACTGAAGTGGAACAAACAGTCAGTGTTCACCTAATAACAACCAGGCTACCTCCAACTGCCCAGAAAGAAATCTCCACTTCTTCTCCAAGGGCATTCAGATATCCATTAGAATCCCCCAGAAAGTCCAAAGGAAGATTATTATATTATATTATATTATATTATATTATATTATATTATATTATATATTAGTATATATTAATATTCATAGCATATCCATATATAAATTAAATATTGAATATATGTATATAGACAGTATATGAACTTGGCCTGGATACATTGCATATACAAGGGCATTGGAGAGACAGAAAATGAGTGGTTTTCTATTTAATCTGGTGTTCAAAACTTCTCTAGATTGCTGAACTCAGTTCTTACTGACTTCCTTCTCACTTCACAGATGTGCTTATACTTTTCTTTGTAATTTCAAACAAAAGAACTCCTGGGAAGTACCATGAGCCCATTAACATTACAACTTTGATGAGCTTCTACTAAGCTGGAGAAGGACTCTCCTGATATTCTAGATCCAGCCAGTGTTTATGCTCAGAATCAGGGAGGAACAGTTTCCCCAGCTCCAGAGTATTTGTCTATTCAAAGACATAGGTTTAGCTGTATAAATGTGCTTAAATTACACTCATTGCTAATGAAGAGACCTTAAGAATTTCAAAGTGCCACATAATCAATTGCTAATGTCTAAATGGAGTTTTACCAACACACAGTCATTAAGTTTTTATAGTTCTTAAATTAGCTGAAAAGAGAACAAGTCATCTCACGGCCATTTTTAGTGTGTGAATGGATGCCAATCAGGCAGACTGATAGTTTTCAAAACAGAAATAACATTTGTTTTGGTAAAAAAAAACAAGGTATTTCTTGTCTTTGACCATCTAGTGTAATAACCCCTGGCTTGAAATGAGGATGGAGACCATTTTGAGTCAGAGCTGATAAACAAAATAATTAAAAGTCATACAAGTGCTCATTGTGATACACATCTAAAGTTTAAAATGACATTTTGAAAATAAATATTTGCAAAGCATTTGCTTAAAAGTGAATAATTATATGAAATTACATAACTGCATATGTATATCATTTCTTGTATATGTTGATAGGCTGGTGCAAATATAACTCATTTAATTTGCAGCATCTAATTTATAATTTGAGGATGAGAAAACTAAAATAACCTTAATTAATGTAATTTTGCACTTATTACTAGTAGATATATCCATGCCATTTTGATTTCTTGACATCTGAATGATTTTATTCTGACAGACTTCTCAGTCTAGAAATGGACAACTTTTAATTCTGTAAGAAGACAGTGTCTAACCTACGGCTAATAAAAGTGAAGACACAGCGTGATGCTTTTTCGAATAGGCTTTCTATAAGTCAATCCCAGGCTGCTTTTTGCCCTCAGGAAACTTGCAATATAACGTGTCCATCATCACTATAGGGGGAATGTTTTGCAGTAAGTAAATCGACCCTAGATACTTCAGATATTCAGTTAGAAATGCTTCCCACATGGCTACCCATGCCTCGGGGTAGAGATGTCTCACTAAATGTATTGCACCCCCAATCTGAAAAAAATATATGTGGAGACAATTCCTACCAAATGCAGTTCTATTTATCTTTTGTTAATTTATTTATTTGTAGATCAATAATAGAACAATTTAGAGAAAACCAACTTTGTAAGCAACTTGGGAAATTTGAGCTAAATTTCAGCAATTTAGTAAATTTTCTAAACTGTTGAAATTCTTATGCACTTGGAAAATTGTTCTATGCATTAGCATTTTACAGGTTTAAGAATTATCATTTTATTGACAAGGCTAACATGATTCTGTAGCATACCTTATATCTTTGCCTCAGCAAAGGAAACTTTGATTCGACATAGTTCTAAATTAGAAACTATTAAAAAAAATACTGCTTCAATGTTTAGTTAATTTCAATGTGATCAAACAACAGGTTTGTGTTTAGTTACTACTGGGTGCTTTTTCAGAGGCCACTTCTAGTAACAAACACTCATTCCAATCAAAAGTAAAATAAAACACAAGTGTCTGATGGTGCCATGGAATTTTTCATTGAAGGAGCTAAATTTCAATAGTAGACATTTTTTTCTTAATTCTCTGTGACTCAAGTCCCAAATTTTAAGATAATCTCCATATCATAATGCTCAAAAATGATATGGTGGTTTGAAAGAAGAAGAAGAAGAAGAAGAAGAAGAAGAAGAAGAAGAAGAAGAAGAAGAAGAAGAAGAAGAAGAAGAAGAAGAAGAAGAAGTGATACAATGCTGTCCAGATACAGGTATGGAATGGCTACTAAACACAAATACGGGAAACTATGATCTTTGGCTTAAAATAAAATGAGTTTAGAATTTTCAACATTCAGAATTATTCACTGTGAACTATTATAAGCAATAATTTTAGGAACACAAAAATTCTAATCAGATTCCAAATTATCAATAAACTTTTGTTTAACTTGATGTTTTTTAGTCAAAATAAAATTTTTGGTAAAATCTTTGAAAGTAGTGATTAATTAAGAAAATTACAGCACTGGAAAAAATTTTAAAACTTTTGCATGGGTATGAATGTAGTGGTAGTTGGCTATACCACTTTTGAATGATTTGCCTTCTGCAGCTCTAAATCTGATCCATCTCCCTCTGGAAAGCTGGACTTTTATCCAGTTCCAAGGCCACTCAAATCTGAAGGTCCTGCCCTGCCATGTTTCCTTCTGCCTGTCTATTGGCTGTATGGCAAATCTTTTATTTTTTTTTTAATTTACACTCCAGATTTTATCCCCCTTCTGGTCCACCCTCTGACTGTTCCAGATCCCATACCTCCCTCCTCACCCCTGCCATCACCATGAGGATGTCCCCACCCTCCACCTCCCCATCCCCACCCCCTATCCCCAAACCAAGCAGACCTCTAAACTCCCTGGGGCCACCAGTCTCTTGAGGGTTAGGTGCATTTTCTTTGACTGAACCCAGACCTGGCAGTTCTCTGCTGTATATGTGTCGGGGGGCCTCATATCAGCTGATGTATGCTGCCTGGTTGATGCTCTTATTACCAGTCTGAGCCAGCTGGGGACAGGCTTCCTTTAGCCTATGTTTGGGACACTGCAAACAGATTTTGGGGGTAACACAAGTAGCAAGAGAACACCAGATGTGGGGGCCCGACCGGCAGTAACCCCTACATTCACAGATTTGGGTTCCCTGGATGGAATAGTCCGGAGCTGTAATGAGATAGGGGAAGGGGAAAAGAATGTGGCCAAGGCTGGGGTTCTGCTCAAGGCAACTGTTTATTGAATCCAATGCACTCAGGGAAAAAGAGGGGAAGCCCCACCCCCAGTCTTCTGTGCAGGCGTTCTGGAGTTTGGCGGGAAGTCTGAGACATTGTGCAGGTGGGCTGGGCGGAGGGGGGGGGTCTGTGAAGTGTGCAGAACCTGGCTGCCTGGGGGGAGCCGGGCTATCTCTTAGCCTAGTTAACAACACAATGGATGCCATTGGGTGTGGCACAGCTCAGGTCATTATTGCACCTTGTTGGTGGGGAAGGGACACCACAACCAGCCACTACATACAAAAGACAAAATTCACAACCAAGCATTAACATTAATTAAACGTTAATGAAGATCATATTTTTGGCATTATACCTCAAGGTCTAGTTCTTACTAAGTGGTGATTTTTGACAAATTGGACAAAATTTTTTGATATATTCAACGTCCATTTAGCTTTAAATCATGATATAAACAAAATCAAACCTCTAGAAAGTCAACTATTTAACTTTTTAACCTATTCTCTCCTATTTCAAAAAATCAAATAGAAAGAATGCATCAGAAAAATATTAAGCAAGAAGACACCTCTCTGAAAAAATTTATGCAACGAACAAATAAGCACACATACCTGTGCACGCACGTGCATGCGGACACACACACACACATACACACACACACATACACACACACACACACACACAAACACATTCATCAGTGAAATAGAAATTGAAGCCACATTGAAACATCATCTTACCCAAATTGGGGCATATATTTAAGGAGAAAATATAGACATTACTAGTCACGATGTGAAGGGAAAGTCTTACACAATTTTTGTGGAGATACAAATTACAAAACGGAAATATAACTAAGTTATGGAGGCTGCTAGGAATGTAAGTTATATAGTCATTATGAAATATAACCCCTAGCCAAAAAAAAAAAATCTGCATAGAACTGCTGTATCATCTGGTAATCCCACTCCTGAGTATATCGTTACAGGATATGAACTCGGTATATCAAAAAAGCTCTATACTTCCCATATGCCTGGAAACACTCTTCCCAATATGAGATACAGAATGTGCTCATTTACCAGTGGGCAGAATGTGGTATAAATGCATATTTAAATATTGTTCCATCATAAAAATGAATTTTAACATTTCCAGCAACATAGAGGAAACTAGATATCATCAAAAAATTACAAGTAAGAGGCAACAAATTCTCATTTATATACAGAAGCTAAACACTGAGCCTCAGTAGAAGCAGAGAATAGAATAGTTGCTTTCAGAGCCTGTGAAGGATCTGGAAAAGAGAAAAGGAGACATGATAGGCAATGGATATGAAAGTACAGATAGATATGGGGAGTAGCTTCTAGTAATCTATACTTATAGCTGACAATAATTAACCAAATATAGCCATTAGAAAAACAATAATCTTTCTAATATAAAGAAATTATGGTTGGTCAGTTGAGACAGAACCCATGTCAATTATCCTTATCATGGCATAGTGTGCACATGTACTGAACTACCACATTAAGCCCTATAAGTATATGCCACTACTGTATGCTGATTTAAATATTCAAATGCACATTTAAAAAAATAGAAGTAGTGAGGCATGATGGTATATACATATAATTCCAGTAATTAGGAGGCTAAAGCAGGATGATTACCAAAAGTTCAAAGCCAGTTTGAGGGACAGTAAAAAACTTTATCTAAAAGAAATTTTAAAACCAAAAAAACAATAACAACCACCACCACAACAACAACAAAATAGAGCCATAAAACACTGAAAAAATAATGTATAAAAAGTTAACCAAAATACTATGAAGACACATGGAATAACTTCACATTTGTATTTCCTCTGTAAGTTTAAATTCTTTAAAGGTTTTTAAGAAATGTTTTATAGTGTATAAATATTCTATGTTAAGTGGGTTTATATGTGATTGACTTCTAACTAAAAAAGCCATTTGTACTAAAAATTATTAAAATCCCAGCCCAGGACTTTATTCACACCTTAGACCATTTATGTTCTGGGATGAAGACACACACAGTCTTTATATTTTTAATATATTAGAAGAAGCACAATAGACAGGCAGTTGCCTACCTTCCACACTGCTAGAATCTCCTTTCCTATTGATAACTTCGAGTTATTACTTACTTTCTACAATGTTCTACTCTTAACTACAATTGGCCAGTCCACATGGCCACATTTTTATGGCTCAGGTATCTCACGGTAGCTTCTCTTTCCTCCTCTCCTGTTCATTCTCCTTCTTCTTCCTCTACTCCAACCACAACCCTAAACCTCATTTATGCCCCTTCCACCTATTGGTTGTTGGCATCTTTATCTACCAATCACAATTAACTGGGGGCAGGATCACTAAGTGTCCTTCATTAGAACTCTCAGGCTCTCTTGTCTCTGGGGCACCAGTTTTGGGTGCCCAAAATTAGCACTAGAATACAAACAGCATTAGGCCAACCCAATACAGCCATTTCTATAAGAAATATGAAGCCATATATATGGTAGGTTGGTGCTAAGAGGTGACAATGAAAAACACCACACAACTGAAGGAACCACGGGAAAATGAAAGGACCCAGAGATTAGGGAAACAGAGATTAGACCATACTACTTCATAGAGGACACCAACCTTGAAGTCAACAGGCTCTTCAGTTCTCTGTTCCATCAAGATGCAGGTGAGTGAGTCAAGTTGATTTCCATATAAGGAATCTCTGCCTCCACACAAGTCCAGTGCACAGAGCACAGCATTCACTTCCTTTAACTCACTGGTTTACATTCCAGTCTCTATGAGCATACTGGAAGAGCAGGATGGCTTTGATTTTAATTCAGATCTCTATGCCTACCTTATATGTCAGGGGCTTAAATACTGTCTAATAAATGAGAAAAATACATTTGGTTGAAAAATTAGCCTTCACATCCTCTTAACCTTCAACTTTACCCAAATGCATAAAAGGGGAACAAAATTAATAACGTCGAGTTCAATCGTGCAGAAAGCAATAAAAGAGAGGAAATTGAAAGTGGGAAGAGAATTGAACAAAGGAAAAAGAATTCTGGCAGTTCAAGTAGCTTTCAAATGTTCATTTGCATCACTTGAAGGGCTTATAAAATAGTCATTGTGCAGCCACGTGCACAAAGTTCTGATGCAGAACACCCAGAATGGAGGTGAGAATTCTTCCAACAAGCTACAAGAAAGCCTTGGTGCTTTCATCCAGGATATACTATTACAAAGCATGACCCTAATGGAGTGGGAATCTAGTCAAAGGTGAAGGGAAACATGACAGTAGAAGAACTATAACTTCCATATATACAATGAGGCATTAAGTTATAATGTGCTTTCAGAAACATTTAAGTATTGTATTGTTAGTTTATAATTATGTGGTAAATTATGACTGCTTCTACTATTTTAAGCAAGTAATTATGATGCATATTTATCTGGATATTTCTGATAAAAGTCATTTTTTTTTCTTCTTCCAATAGTACAGATTTGATAGCACTCATGTTCTGTCTCAAATGTCCCAATTGGAACATTCAACATATGGGCCATTTTACTTGTAAGAATGACATACAACGTGTATATAAGCTTAAAGGGGTGCTTGTTCTCCTGTACCTGAGCAAGACAGTTGAGTAAGCTGGACAAAGAAAGCAATGAAGATCATTATCTACTTTGTAACTTTCCAAAAGATCTTTGGAAAGAACTGAACACTAGACACTGTCAGCACAGGATGACAGTGCTCTGGAAATTAAATGGAGAAGGAAATAGGTGTCAAGTCTTTAGCCAGGGTGACTTCTTAGCCAAGAGAAAAGCCTGTGTGTGTGTGTGTGTTGGGGGTGGGGTTCCTAAGGACAAACTTGTAGGGGTGAGATAAAAATTAATGCCCAGAGATTCTGGATCAAAAGGTCCCAGGATGAAATTTTCTTTCTATAAGCAGCTTGAGAAACTAAGATACATGCCATTTATTGACTATAATTTGAACATTATTTCAGGATGAGCAGGCTATGCCTAATGCATTACTGTTCCTGGTAGGAATGACATATTCAAGTCTTAGCACAATAGAATATTTTATAATAACAAGATTCCCATGATGTACACCACAGACCTAAAGAAGCAAAACAAGAAGGAAGACCCAAGTAAGGATGCTTAAATCTCACTTAGAAGGAGGAATAAAATAGTCCTAGGAGCCAGGAGGAAGAAGGGACCTAAGTGGGAAAGGGGATGGTGATAGGAATGAGACAGAGAGGACGGGTATCATGTGTGGGAAGAGACAAGAAAGATGACCAGAAGACAAGGAGAATGAATAGAAATCTGCAGCTAGGGGATGGGATGGTCAAGGGAAGAAGTGAATATCTAGGTATTCCCAGAGACCTGGGATAGCAAAGGTTTCCAGGAGTCAATGTGGATAACCTTAGCCAAGATGCTTAACAGTGAGGCTATGGAACCTGAAGAGGACACCTCCTGTAGCCAGGCACAACACCTCAATGGAGAGATAAGGACACTAACTCATTCACAAAACTTTCAACCTAAAATTTGTCCTGTCTACAAGAGGTATGGGGAGAAAGATAGAGCAGAGACTGACAGAATGGCCAACCAACTCAAGACCAATCCCGTGGTCAAGCACCAATCCCTAACATTATTAATCATACTCTGTTATGCTTGCAGACAGGAGTCTAGAATAACTGTCCTCTGAGAGTCTCCACACAGCAGCTGACTGAAACAAATGCAGAGACCTACAGCCAAACATTAGAGGGAGTCATATGAAAAAGTTAGGGGAAGGAATGAGGGACCAGGAGGGGATAAGAACTCCACAGGAAGACCAACAGAGTCAACTGGCGTGGAACCCTGGGAGCTCTCAGAGACTGAGTCACTACCCAAAGAGCATACACAGACTGAATTGAGGTCCTGGCACAATATGTAGCAGACTTCCAAGTCAGGCTACATGTGAGTTCCCCCCAACAACTGGTAGGAGAACTGTCCCCAAAAGCTTTTGCCTGACTGTGGAATCCATTCCCCAAGAGTTTTTCTATCTGGTCTCAGTGGGAGAGGATGCACCTAGCACTGAAGAGATTTGATGTGACAGAATGAGAGATACCCAGAGGGGCCCACTCTTTCAGAAGATGGGGAGGGAAGAGGACTCTGTGGGGGGGACTTGGAGGGAGGGCAGAATTTGGGATGTAAATAAATAACTAAATATAAAACTAAAAAAAAAAAGGTAAAGTAAAAAGCAGAAGAAAGTAAGAAAGGAAAGAAGAAAGAGAAAGAAAGAAAGAAAGAAAGAAAGAAAGAAAGAAAGAAAGAAAGAAAGAAAGAAAGAAAGAAAGGAAGGAAGAGAGAGAGAGAGAGAGAGAAAATGAAAAAAAAGAGGTTTAGCAGTGAAGAGCACACACTGGTCCTGTAAAGGACCCATGTTCAGTTCTCAGCAATGTTAGGCAAATCACTATCATCTATAATCTCAGAGCTAGGAGTTCTGATGCTTCCCCAGGCCTCTGTACACACCAAGACTCACATAAACACACCTGTATGTGCTAACACACACACACAAACATGCATGTGCACATGCACATGCTTGCATGCACATGTGCACATACCCAAACACACACATAAATGTGGACATGCATGCAAGTATACCACACATGTGCCCAACCCCTGTGTCAATACATTTTTTTAAAAAAAGAACAATTGTTATAACCAAGAAGTTATAAAACAAAAAACAAAACAGCCCATGTGATTACACACTGATGTTATGCTTATCTACAAAGAAAGTCCCACAATGTAGCTTCGAGATATCGATTCAATTTTTCCAGTATTAATACAGGAACACAGGCTACAACTGAGATCTGAGATTTTAGCCAGTTTGATAATTTCATGTTCATCAAGAAATTAGAAGTTAGTTTCCTGCTAGTATCAGCAAGTCATGGTAGTAGCACCTGTAAATTGTTTAGATTTAAAGGCATGAAGTGTTGCCAGTGGAACTGGGGAGAGTTGTCATGCAAGACTGAAGAAAATGCTAGAGTCTGAAGGCACCTTGACTACTGTAACATGGAAGTTTCCTTTATTTAGTAGAATTTCCAAACCTGTAACAAATTTTCCCCTGATTCCCTTACCTCTTGTTCACAGTAATGTTTTTATGACTCAATGTTGACATACTAAAATAAATCTGAATAAAAGCGCATTTCCATAATGTATGACACAGCTGTATTTAGCATATCCTTGACATCGAGTCACCTTCTTATTCATATATGACATTATAATGCTACTTACCATAAAAGCTCATTGACATCATCTGCATCCTGTGACAGCATTTTAGTTACCATCATAGTGAATGATGAAAACAAATATTGACAAAAATTACTTGCTTAAAAAAGTAACATTTTTAACATAATCACCATAGATTGCAGAGATCATTCTCACTATGAGTATACTAGCTAGCAGTTTATTACAGATCAATGACAGATTAGAAATTGAACCTTATCAAGAAATTTTTTCTCAAACAATATAGAAAGCTTTGACTATGTCAGAGAGTAGAGTGATTCCACAGCCTTCTATTGTTATTCTAAGTACAGGAGAACATTGCTGTTCCCTCTATTAAAGCTTGCCATATGACTGTGTCTACAAGAATGAACCATGGTATAAGGTTTTATAACATTTTATAACACAGGTAATCAGAATAGACTATCATTAAAAATATTCTATTTTCTGACTGTAAGGTAAATTAACAACCTATTTGCTCCAGTGTTTTATTTTTTGGACACACTTTTCAGACTTTAATGTCAGTATTGATACTTCCACTTAATTGTCAATTACCTTCATACCACTTCCACCATTGTTTTTTCACAGTGGAGTGGAGAAGAAAAGGCAAAATCATAGTGACTGACATTTGAAATTTTTGAGATAGATAGACAGATATATAGATTATACAGATATTATAGATAGATAGATAGATAGATAGATAGATAGATAGATAGATAGATAGATGATAGAGAATAATCCAGGGATAAAAGAAAATTTAGTAGACTGAAGGTTTAGAGGGGAAAATGCTCATATGCTAAATAGACCAAAAATAAAAAGATGATTTTTTAAACATTTTTCTTTTGTGGAACACAGCCATCACACACCAGCATTGTAAGTAGGAAGTATAATTTAAGCACTCTTTTATAGGAAAATAATTTATGGGCTTAATTTGTACTTGACCCTTGGAGGTGACATGCCATCTTAATAAATGAGAAGTCAAGAGATACCAGCTAAGGCTTGTGGGTTAAAAGCTTCTATGAATACATTATTTAAATTTTCACAGTTGACCAACCAGATCAGTGATAAAATCGTATTAGCAGAAGAAGAAGACAAGGAAGTTAAAGGAGCTCACCCTTATTTATCTTATTGGAAATTCAATGTTCAGTTTATAAGATCAGTACCATAATAAAATGTAGCTAAAACAAAATGGTTTAGAACGGGAAGTTAATTACCCAAAGAACTCAAAAATAAGAACAATTTGAAAGAAGTCTTGAATGAAATATCAAGAGAGTTGGCAATATGAGGCAGGGGCTTATTATTTACTATAATTTTTTGTGCTCTTTAACCACATATTTATTTATATTACAAAATTTGGATTATTCTGTGTTCTGCTAATAAAGAGAAGTTAGATTTATAAAATTACATGTAATGGAAAATATTCATGTTCATTTTTATTTATATGTGTTAGACATATATACACACATGTATTCTATAATTGTTTATATTATATCAAAGGTGTACATAAGTTACTAGTACTGTTTCAAACAGGAGATTTGGGGACTTAGATGGCAGCTTCCTTTAAGTTAATTATATGAGCAAAGACATTTCCCCCCCTAAATTAAAACAACAAATTGGTAGCAGATTTTCTTAGATTGAAAATTATCCAACCCTCATGCATTGTGCTTACGTGAACAAAACTATTGCATTCATTTAGCTAAAAATGCCATGAGAACCACTTGTTTTCTTGAACCCCCTTAAATCTGTAATTGAAAAATAATGCAAATGAGTGATTCTTTTAGGAATAGAGATCTAGTAAAGAGGATGTTTTTCAAGAACGCTGCTAGCTTGATTCTTTTGCTAGGCTGCAAGCTGACATCAATTCCCTTAGGCCAATATTGGACAGATTAAATGTACTGAGGAAGTTATACCCTAGTATGGAATATTTAAAAAGAAAAAAAGTTAACAAGAAGAAGCTGTGAACAGCTTCAGGAAAACAAAACAAAACAAAAAAAACAAAAAAACAAAACAAAAAAAAAAAAACAAAACTTGTTAATAGATGCCTAGACCAACCAGCACATAACAATTTTTTTAAAGGAAAAGAAGTTATTTGAATGAATTTCATTAGGTATAAATGGTTCTTATAAATACTTTTCAATGCAGGAATAAATATAGACACATGTATCATCTCAGTCTTTAGGGCCCTTGAAATAATATTGCTGTGGTAATGATTATAGCACTCAACCTTATAGGCTCTATAGAATCTCCTGGGTGACGGGTTTCAGTTGTAACTGTGGCTTTCTTGTTGTATTTGTTGAGATAGGAATAATGATGCGCCATGGTTAAGACCGTTCTCTAGGTATCAATACAGTAACTGACCAAAGGCATTCATTGCTCTTGTGGAATCAATGCATATGGCGGCCAGTTGCTTCAAGCCTGTGCTGTCTTTACTTCCTATACGGATGAAATCCACCTTGAGTGGTGATGTTTTTATTTGAGAGGGAATACAACGGAAACTGACTCACAAAACAGTGTCGTTGTCTTTATCTTTGGTTCTGTCGACGTATATTAGTTCGTAATTCATCCAAACACACTGAGTGAGGTTGGACCCTCCGGGTCTACTTCGACAGGGAAAACTTTCACCTGACCATTTAAGGTGAGGTCACGTTATGTCAACCCTCCCCCAGTGGACGACTTGGTATGAAATAAAAGAATCTGCAGGATATTCTAACACACACACACACACACACACACACACACACACACACGGTCTCATATTTCTCTCTCTCTTTCTCTCTCTCTCTCTCTCTCTCTCCTCTCTCTTTCCTTCTTTCTTTCTTTCTTTTTTTTTTAAGATATGCCATAGGCCCTGGGACCACTCATGGTCACATGCTACCCCACAACTTGATAGTCATGTATCTTTAGAAAAGTTACTCTCCTTTCCTGGGCCTAGTTTCCTCATCTGCAGAATACAGAGTGATTTAATTTCATAATATTCTTGAGTATGTAAATGATATTTTATATACATCATTCTTTTTTAGCATGACCTTTGCTTTATAGCACCCCATGAATGTCAGGACTATGTTTTGGCCTTTCTCCTCCACCACTCTGGTTTTCCTAATATTTATAACTCTTATTTTTTACCTCAAGCCTCCTTTTATCTAGTTTTTCTATAACTCTTAATTCCTACATATTTTACTCCTTTTCAAAATGTATCATTTCAGCAGGTTTTAAATGTATATTTTTGTAGGTAATTACATACACAGTTGAGTTTTTATTTTTGGAATAACTTTCGCCTACAGAAGAATTGAGATGTAATGTAAGGTCTCACTGTATCCTTTACCTAGGGATCCTCTGATTTAAATTAAAATTAAAAAGTTAACATTGGTACAAGTTAAATTAGGGTCCTCCAGAGAAACTGAATCATTATATACAGTCAGAGGAAATGAAGTGTATATCATTATGACTGCCAGAACAATTACAGACACCAAGAAGCATCACAAGATGATACTTCCAGTCTGGAGAACCAAGAAGGCAAAATTCAGTCCATGTACAAAAGGCATTTCTCAGTGAAATACTTGAGTGCCTTAAAGGCAGCTGCATCGAGTCTCAGTGTGTGAATTCTAATTAAAGATAAGCCCAAATATCACAAGACAAATGATAGCTCTAAAGGAGAGAGGCAATTCAGCCTTCTACCATTTTTTAATTTGTATTTTACTGTAATATATTGTTTTGTTTTAGTTGCACTCTCAATGAGTTGGATGAATCTAATACATGGATGGATATCTTCTTTACTTTCATATTGATTTAAATTATCATCCCTTCTAGCAAAATGCCTAGCAGTCACACCCAAAAATAACATTATCAACTATCAGAGCATGGTGTAGTCCAGTAAAGTGTTATAACATCCTCCAAAATGTATTGTATACAGACTGCATTTGGGTTTAACATTTCCAAGTTCTGTGAATTTTCCTTTTGAACTTTCAGCACATTTATAAATGGGCAACAGGGACAGTGTCATGGAATGTGTGGTGATGTCAGAGGACAACTTACAGAAGTTTCTTATCTTTTTATGGCACATGGATCTGAGATGTTGAACTAAAGTCACCAGGATTAACTTCCAGCCTCTTTCCCTGCTGAGCCATCTTACCTGATCTAATATGCTTTTTCTATTCCAGCTCACAGATTGTCTATAAATACTATGTGTCTCCCACTAACTATGTTGGCTCCTGAAAAGTTCCTTGTCCTCTATGATTTCAACATGTTTAAAGAATAGTTGTCTGGTTCTCTGTGGAAACATGTTTAATTTGTAAAATGTTGTTAGTGCTCTGTGATTAGAATGAGGTTGCAAATTTCAGAGGAAGTGAATATTACATTGGGTAGGATACTCATGGAATTATTTGGTAAAAAAAAAAAAAAAAAAAAAAAAAAAAAAAAAAAAAAAAAAAAAAAAAAAAAAAAAAAAAAAAAAAAAAAAAAAAAAAAAAAAAATGTAGCCGGGCTTGGTGGAGCACGCCTTTAATCCCAGCACTTGGGAGGCAGAGACAGGTGGATTTCTGAGTTTGAGGCCAGCCTGGTCTACAGA
Organism: Mus minutoides; assembly: GCA_902729485.2. Lineage (NCBI taxonomy): Eukaryota > Metazoa > Chordata > Mammalia > Rodentia > Muridae > Mus > Mus minutoides. The sequence goes on from LR750706.1 coordinate 108,700, forward strand.
CTGAGTTCCAGGACAGCCAGGGCTACACAGAGAAACCCTGTCTTGAAAAACAAACAAACAAATAAACAAAAGAATATTGTAAGAATACATCATTATCTCTGGTGATGTTGAAATTGATTTTGGTGATAGTGGTGGTTAGGTTTTTATATGTCTGCTCATCTCCTTAGTTCATTCATTTAAAATAAACAACTGAGTTGTTTGCTTTAAGAATTTTGAGGCTAGTATATAGTCAAGGTAAAATGTTTTAATGGATATTTAATTTGAAATATTTATTGAGCCTTTGGTTTACCTTTTTGTTTCAACAGTGTCTCACACAAATTTTTAAATTTTGATGAACTGCAATATTTGAAGTTTTACTTTATAGATAGTGTTTTTCCCAGAACACTAGATATGCTTTTGATGTTTTATCTAAAATTCTAACTCTACTCCAGCAAAAATCAAATTTTCAACTCAGATTTCTTCTAGAAGTCTTACACTGTTTCTTGTTTTACATTTAGATCAATACTCATTTGTAATTAAATCCTATGAGAGTGGAAATCTATATGATGAAGTGTGTAAAAGCCTATAAATGCTCAATTTGGCATTATAATTTTAGTTATTGTTAACTCTTTGCTCTCAAGAGTGCTTCCTTGGTTAAGTACATGCAGCATAATCTCTCTCCCTCTCCCTCCTCCTCTTTCTCCCCCTCCCTCTCCCCCTCCTCCTCCCCCTCTCCCTCTCCCTCTAGCAAAATCCAGGGGAAATAGAACTACCATTGATGACTGCAGTCCTGCTCTGTTCTCTTGCATGCTGAGATTATAGCCATTAAGGAAGAACTGTATATTGTTTTAGAACAAAATATTAGTTCAAGTAGTTTTCTCCACATGTAATAAGCCTTCCTTCCACCATAATAAAAAAATCAACCCATGTAAATGAGAGTTAATCAAAATAAAATGTTTCCTAGAAATTATAATATTGGACTTATTCTAAGGGACTGCATCAAAGCTTTTGAAACATTACTAATGGGAAAATAGATATGCTAATAAATGACTGACAAACTGTTTTACAGGATGCCCCTCTTACCCATAAAGTAGTGGGTTTAATTTGGCTACATATACATACATACACACACACACAAAGAGAGAGAAAGAGAGAGAGAGAGAGAGAGAGAGAGAGAGAGAGAGAGAGAGAGAGAGAGAGATGTGTGCATGCACACCTGCAGAAAGAGAAGAAGGTGGGGGAACAGAAAGAATGTTACATTATAAAATGCATGTCATTTATTGAGATTTCAGTATGGACAAATTCTTGAGGGGAGAAACAACATTTTTCCATAAAATAATTCAGAGTCTGCCACTTCAAAATATGCCTCTTTAATGTAGGATTATTTTCAGCAGAAAGCAATTGAAGAAGAATATCCAGGGAAAGCTTTCTGCTTGCATTCATCCCCACACAAACAGGCACAGAATTCCTAATCACTGGTAACAGCCTGAGATTCATGATACTAGAGAAGCACCCGAGAAAGCTGTATAGTCCTTGCAGCACCAAACCACAGATCCCATTAATTTCCCCATATATTTAATTTCAAATTTTTTCAATCTCTGAAAACCTAATGCATGATTTTCTTGTAACTTCTTGGGAACTTGTTCTCCTTTTATTTGCCATCTCTACAAGCTCTGAACTCTAACCACCCCCTGGAGTTGCTCCTCACCACTACCCAATGAATGTGCATGGAACCCAGGGGAGTAAATTGCTGTTTCTCTTATTAATCTGTCTTACAAAAGATTGATTTACAGAGTTTTCTGTTCAATGAACCAAGATAAATGAAGGCAAAAAAAAAAAAAAATGTGCCCTTTCCAAGACTCTTTTGAAGTCCCACTGGCTTTTGAACAGAGAAATGGGTTTCACATGCAAAAACTAAAATCTGAGGAAAAGCTAGAATAAGGATAAAAAGATGATAACATTCTATTTTTCAAATAAATATCTCATCTAAATAACTGCAAAGTACTAAATCATGGTTGTAGTATATAGTATAAAGGATGAGAAGGGTAAGTCCTTTATAAATAATTACTCAGCACCATTTGCAAGATGAAATGGGATGCATATGCATCAAAAGTCTATGCATTATGGTATTATATACTGAATGGTTTTCCATAGGAGAGTAAAGACATATGAAGCATTTAAGCTTTGAAGAAAGAAAACTGTAAGTGACGACATGGGCATATTACTAAGAACAAAAAAATACATTAAACTTCCAGAAGCTTTACTTAATAGAATTGTGTAGTAAATGTCTTTTCAGCTAGTAAATAATTCTGATCTTAAATTTTAAAATCTACATTTATCATGACAGATCTAATATGCTTTACCACCACTGAAAGAAGAAACTCTTTGCTACCTAAGGTGTCTTACATCCTGGATAAAGAAACAGAAAATAATTTTAAAATTACTTAACAATGTGGCTGTTAAAAGTGAAAGTTTCACTGTCTTGGAAGTTCTCAAAAATAACAGCAAAGAAAATTAATATTGCTACTAAAGTTCAAACACATTACCAATAAGATTGAATATTCTAAATTCACATTTTAAAAAAAGGCAGGAGTGAGTGGGTGGGAGAGCACCCTCATAGAGGCAGGGGGAGTGGGGATGGGATAGGGGTTTCCGGAGGGGAGACCAGGAAAGGAGATAACATTTGAAATGTAAATAAATGTAAATAAATGTAAATAAAGACAATATCTGATAAAAGGGGACAAAACAATGTATACAGCCATATAATGTTGATATTACTTAATTTTAAACTTTAAAATAGGATTTAAATATTTTAAAATAGTTGTATAAACCAGATTGCCCTCAAAGTCACTACTCTTCTCCTTTTGTCTTCCTACCCATAAGAGTTCAGCTATCTGTAGACACCTATAGCCAGTTTCCTTCTCAATGTTATTTTAAGTATTTGATGTTATTTTAAGTATTTTATGTACTTTCTCAATGCTAAACTATACTAGGTACTACATTCCTGTAACCACAGGAAGAAGTGCTAGGAAAACTACAGGGAGACTCTTTATGACATATGTTGAAGGAAATATAACGGTACATGCATTCACTCTCTGCATCAAGCTCCAGGCCTATAAACGTAGAGCTATACACTTAAAATCTGTGTGAGATTGTTGAATATTAGTTTAGATATTAAACTAGAAAGTAATAAGCATCTATTGACTTTTAAACGAACCAGAGTCAATGGATATCCCTAAAGAATCAGAGATGATTAAACTAGAAAATAGTAAACATTTCTTAACTTCTAGGATGAGCCAGGGTCAATGGACATGTATAAAGAATCAGAGATAAAGAAACCATGCTAGGAAGATGGCTCAGTGGGTGGGAGCACATAGTGTTAGCACAGTGCCTCACATGCTTTAAGTATAAAATATGCTGTATTATACAGCAATCATGCTGTAATATTTTGTTTACCATTTTATCTGTTTTTGATAAACATGAGTCCAGAAGACTAGCAGCCCCATGGGGCAGATCATCATTTCCTGTTACTCCAATGCCAGTCTGGGCACCTACATTCACCCACATATATTCAGAGGAACACACACACATAATAAATAATTTAAAATAATAAAATTTGAAGTACTTATAAGTAAGAATACCAAAAAAAAACCAAACAAACAAGAAGACAGATACTATCAAAGGAAAGACTAGAGAGTCTATAAAAACAGATAAAATGGTAAACAAAATATTACAACATTATCACTGTATAATACAACATATTGTATACTTAAAGCATATGAGGCACTATCCTAAAATGATTCTTAAGTTTTAACTGACAGAAGAATCTATTAGACAGCACAGATAAAACATAACAATGTGTTGTGACCAATCCTTTTACTGAGTAATGGGAGGATCAGGGAGGATAGGATTTAAATATTTTAAAATATTTTAAAAGGGTCCCCAGATAGTAAAAGGCAGAGAAAGATCAAACCCAGTCTGGGTACAGGAATATTATGTTATTCTCCTGATGACCAGAAGGATGCTCTGAATCCTGTGAAAGCCTAGATTAGTGGTATTTATATTCCTGAGCCACTGAAGCTCAGGAAATGGAGATGTATTTCAACAGCAGCATGGGGCAGCAAGTCTGAAGGAGAAATAGCAGAGCCAAATAGAGCCAGCAAAAGAAGAATGCTGTCAGATCTCACCAAGCATATGCCATATGCTAAGGCTCTGTTAAAGGGTTTTTATTATTATTAAATATATTTATTCACTTTATATCCGAATTGCAGCATCCTCTCCCTCCTCTCCTCTCAACCCCACCCTTATACTCCCCATCACCCAGTCCTCTTTCCCCATACCAACCCTCTCTAGCACATCAAGTAACAGCAGGATTTTAAGTGTATTCTCTCTCACTAAAGCCAGACAAGGCAGCCCAGCTAAGGAAAAGCAATCCAAAGGCAGGCAACATAGAGACAGTCCCTTTTGCAGGATTTTCCCAATCCAATCACAATACAACAGCAGGAGGCTTGTGATTAGACAGGAGAAGGGAGGCAGAAGGAGGAATTGAGGAGACAGAGAGAGTGGTCTCAGGAGAGAGAACCAGAATGCAGGAGGACTTGGCATTGTCAAAAGGTTAGAATAATTGGGTTAAAGCTTTATCACCATCATTTGGCTATGAGATGACTATATTGGCATCTTGTAAATTGTGTTATTATTGATACATTTTTTTAATATTTCCTACAACAAGTCCAGATTAATTATTAAAGGATCAACATGAAGAAAAAGCTGCACATCTGCTGGATATGTGTAGGGGACCGAAGCACATTCCATGCATGTCTTAGATTGAAAGTTCCATCTCTGTGAGCCCCAGGGGCCCGGGTTAGTTTACTCTGTTGTTCTTCTTGTGGTGTCCTTTACCTCTATGACTCCCTCAATCCTTCACCCATCTCTTCCACAAGACTCTTAGAGCAATACCTAAAACTTGGCTGTGGGTATCTGTATCTGTTTTTATCTGCTGTTGGATGAAGCCTCGTAGTAAAGAGTTTTGCTGAAAATGCTGTCTTTTTTTTCCACTGGATGGCTTTAGCTCCTTTGTCAAAAATCAAGTGACCATAGGTGTGTGGGTTCATTTCTGGGTCTTCAATTCTATTCCATTGATTTACCTGTCTGTCACTGTACCACTATCATGCACTTGTTGTTGTTGTTGTTGTTGTTGTTGTTGTTGTTGTTGTTTTATCACCATTGCACTGTAGTATAGCTTGAGATCAGGGATGGTGAGTCCACCACAGGTTCTTTCATTGTTGAGAATATTTTTTGCTATCCTAGATTTTTTTTATTATTCCAGAAGAATTTGAAAATTGCCCTTTCTAACTCACTGAAAATTGAGTTAAAATTTTGATGGGGATTGCATTGAATCTGTAGATTGCTTTCAGAAAGATAGCCACTTTTACTATATTAATCCTCCCAATCCATGAGCATGGGAGATCTTTAGATCTTCTGAGATCCTCTTCGATTTCTTTCTTCAGAGACTTGAAGTTCTTGTCATATAGACCTTTCACTTGCTTAGTTAGAGCCAAGGTATTTTATATTATTTGTGACTATTGTGAAGGGTGTTGTGTCCATAATTTCTTTCTCAGCTTGTTTATCCTTTAGGTAGAGAAAGGCCATTGATTTGATTGAGTTAATTTTATATCCTGCTACTTCACTGAAGTTGTTTATCATGCTTAGGAGTTCTCTGGTGGGATTTTTGGAGTCTCTTATGTATACTATCATATCATCAGCAGACTGCATTTTCAACAAATGGTACTGGCTCAACTGGTGGTTATCATGTAGAAGAATGTGAACTGATCCATTCTTATCTTCTTGTACAAAGCTCAAGTCCAAGTGGATCAAGGACCTCCACATAAAACCAGAGACACTGAAACTTATAGAAGAGAAAGTGGGTAAGAGCCTTGAACATATGGGCATGGAGGAAAGATTCCTGAATAGAGCACCAATGACTTGCACTGTAAGATCAAGAATTAACAAATGAGACATCATAAAAATGCAAAGCTTCTGTAAGGCAAATGACACTGTCAATAAGACAAAATGGCGAGACCCCTTCCCTTCCGGCCCGCTCCGCTCCAGCGCAGGGCGCAAGGCCTGGGTGCCGTGCACCCACCCAGGTTTCCAGCTCTCCCAGCGATCTCCGGACCACTGTCCAAACTCGTGGGACTTGAGTCTGCAGCGGGAGATAGACAGGTGGAGGGCGGAGAGCGGACCCCTTCTCTTCAGGCCCACACCACTCAGCTCCAGAGCAGGGCGCAAGGCCGGGGTACCACGCACCCACCTAGGTTTCGAGCTCTCCCAGCGATCTCTGGACCACTGCGCAGGGCGCAAAGCCTGGGTACCGTGCACCCACCCAGGTTTCCAGCAAGACTCTCCTAACAATCTAAGGACCACTGGTGAGCAGCTGAACTCAGCATCTGTTCCAGCCCAATCTCAAGCGACCTGAGACAACAGCAGGAGATTGAGAAAGGGTACCGTGCACCCACCCAGGTTTCCAGCAAGACTCTCCTAACAATCTAAGGACCACTGGTGAGCAGCTGAACTCAGCATCTGTTCCAGCCCAATCTCAAGCGACCTGAGACAACAGCAGGAGATTGAGAAAGGCCCAGGACAAGACAGACGCTCCCTTCTGGTCTGCACCAACAACAGGTCTCCTTGGGCAGGGATG
>LR750706.1:118701-271969 GCA_902729485.2 Mus minutoides
GATGACATCAAGAAGGTGATAAAGCAGACATCTAAGGACCCACTGAAGGGCATCCCAGGCTACACTGAGGACCAGATTATCTCCTGTGACTTTAACAGTGACTCCTTTTCTTCTACCTTTGATGCTGGGGCTGGCGTTGCTCTCAATGACAACTTTGCAAAGCTCATTTCCTGGTATGACAATAAATACTCTATAACAAAAAAAAAAAAAAAAAAAAAAAAAAAAAAAAAAAAAAAAAAAAAAAAAAAAAAAAAAAAAAAAAAAAAAAAAAAAAAAAAAAAAAAAAAAAAAAAAAAAAAAAAAAAAAAAAAAAAAAAAAAAAAAAACTGAAAAAAAAAAAAAATAAGACAAAATGGCAACCAACAGATAGGGAAAAGACCTTTACCAATCCTAAATCCGATAGAGGGCTAATATCCAATATATACAAAGAACACAAGAAGTTAGACTCCACAAAACCAAATAACCCTATTTAAAAATAGGGTACAGAGGTAAATGGCTGAGAAGAACCTAAAAAAATGTTCAGCTTCCTTATTCATCAGGGAAATGCAAATCAAAACAACCCTGAGATTCCACCTCCCACCAGTCAGAATGCCTAAGATCAAAAACTCAGGTGACAGCAGATGCTGGCAAGGATGTGGAGAAAGAGGAACACTCCTCCATTGCTGGTGGGATTGCAAGCTGGTACAACCAATCTGGAAATCGGTTTGGCAGTTCCTCAGAAAACTGGAAATAGTTCTACTGGAAGATCCAACAATACCACTCCTAGGCATATACCCAGAAGTTACTCCAACTTGTAATAAGGACAAGTGCTCCACTTTGTTCATCGCAGCCTTATTAGCCAGAAGCTGGAATTAACCCAGCTATCCCTCAACAGTGGAATGGATATAGAAAGTGTGGTACATTTACATAATGGAGGACAACGCACCTAATAAAAACAATGAATTTATGAAATTCTTAGACAAATGGATGGATCTGGAAGATATCATCCTAAGTGAGGTAACCCAATCATAAAAGAACACACATGATATTCACTCACTAATAAGCAGATATTAGCCCAGAATACCCAAGGTAAACTTTGCATACATGAAACTCAAGAAGGAGGACCAAAGTGTGAATACTTCGGTCCTTCTTAGAAGAGGGAACAAAATACTCATGGAAGGAATTGCAGAGACAAAGTTAGAAGCTGAGATGGAAGGAAGGACCATCCAGAGACTGCCCCACCTGGGGATCCATCACATATACAACCACCAAACCCAGACACTATTGTGGATGCCAACAAGAGCTTGCTGAAAGGAGACTGATATAGCTGTCTCCTGAGAGGTTCTGCCAGTGCCTGACAAATACAGAAGTGGATGCTTTCAGCCATCCATTGGACTGAGCACAGGGTCCCCAATGAAGGTACTAGAGAAAGTACCCAAGGAGCTGAAGGGGTTTGCAGCCCCATAGGAGGAACAACAATATGAACTAACCAGTATCTCCAGAGCTCCCTGGGACTAAACCACCAACCAAAGAGCACACATGGTGGGACTCATGTCTACAGATGCATATGTAGCAGTGGATAGCTTAGTTGTTCATCAATGGGAGGAGAGGCCCTTGGTCCTTTGGAGTTTCTATGCCCTAGTATAGGAGAATGCCAAGGCCAGGAAGAGGATGTGGGTTGGTTGGTGAGCAGGGAGAGGAGTAAAAAGGTAGGGTGTTTTCAGAGGGGAAACTAGCATAGGGGATTTATATTTGAAATGTAAATTAAGAAAATATCTAATAAAAAATTGAAAAAAAAGAAAAGGAAGAAAAAAATGGATACAGAAAATGTGGTACATTTACACAATGGAGTACTACTCAGCTATTAAAAACAATGCATTTATGAAATTCTTGAGCAAATGGATGTATCTGGATGATATCATCCTGAGTGAGGTAACCCAATCACAAAAGAAGTCACTTAATATGCACTCACTGATAAGCAGATATTAGCCCATAAACCTAGAATACCCAAGATACAATTTCCAAAACACAAGAAAATCAAGAAAGACCAATGCATAGATACTTCATTCCTCCCTAGAATAGGGAATGAAATATACATGGACGGAGGTGCAGAGACAAAGTTTGGAGCTAAAATGAAAGGATGGACCATCCAGAGAGTAACCCACCCGGGTGGTCTATCACATAATCAGCCACCAAATGCAGACACTACTGCATACGCCAGCAGGATATTGCTGAAAGGACCCTGATATAGCTGTCGTCTGTGAGGCTTTGACAGTCCCTGACAAATACAGAAATGGATGCTAACAATCATCTATAGGGCAGAACATAGGGTCCCCAATGTAAGAGCTAGAGAGAGTACCCAAGAGCTGTAGGGGTCTGCAACCCTATAGATGGAACAACAATATGAACTAATCAGAACCCCCAGAGCTCATGTCTCTAGCTGCATATGTATTAGAAGATGGCCTAGTTGGCCATTATTGGCAAAGAAAGGCCCTAGGTCTAGTAATGTTTATATGCCCCAGTACAGAGGAATGCCAGGGCCAAGTAGTGGGAGTGGGTGAGTAGGGGATCAGGGTGAGGGGAGGGTATAGGGGACTTATGGGATAACACTTTAAATGTAAATGAAGAAATTATCTAATAAAAAGAAAAAATTTTAAAAATAAAAAAAGAAATATCAATAAAGAAAATATCTAATAAAAGAACATAATTAAGGAAAAAATAAAGAATAGATTTTTGCTAAGGTCCTGTTTACAAGCATAGTAGATTAGCATGTCAGAGCTTGATTATCTTATATGGGAAGGATCTAAATTTGGGCCATTAATTTGTTGGCCATTTCCTCAGTCTTTGCTCCATCTTTGTAGGGTCCAAGGTAGGATGCTTAAAGGGGGAGTAAAATAGATATCAGAAGTGGTTGGATGGGGAGAATTGGAAGGGACGCTAGATGTAGAGGTGATGAGGAGCTGGAAGGGAGGCTTGATGCAGAGAGGATAAGGGTGGGGATCAGGTGTAGAAAGAGAGGAAAGGGCTAGGAGTGAGAATGGAAATTGATGGAAAGTCATTTCTAGGATGAGCCAGAGATCAGGGATGGCGGGGGCGGGGGGGGGGGGCTCCTAGGAGTCTAGAGCGATGACCCTACCTGAGTCTCCAAGCAGAGGAACCTGAAGTGGCCACCTCCAGGTGCAAGGCAAGATGTCCAGTAGAGGGAAAAGGACACCAACCCAGTCACAAAACCTTCAACCCAAAATTGGTCCTGCCTACGAGATGTGTAAGGATTGAGACAGAATTATATTTTCTTATCATTTAAACCACCTATTAATAAATTCCCCATTAACATAAACATGATATATGTCCTCAGTGAATATAACAATTCAGCAAAAGATTTAGGATACTCTTTCAAACAGGTGGACTGTATTAATTTTTCTTTTATCTTATTTCAAAATCAACGAGAAATAAAGAAAAATCCCAGTTTCCAATGTCCTGGTTCACTGTGTCCATGTTAAATCCTAACTATCACATAAGAAAACAACACTGGCATGATCGAGTGACAGGAATGCTGGATAAGTGACTAACAATGCAAAATGAAGCTAAAACTTTAAGATGCAAGTTAAAATCAAATAATTACATAAAATGATACATATTACATATGTATATTTATCTTTTCTGATTGACAAGGTATACACTAATCGAGTAACAAATCCATTGGGACATTTAAACTCTCTAATCAGTACAGAAATGTCTTAAAATAAAAGACAGATGCTATATCTAGAGAAGATACTTTTTCTGTTGAAACTCGAGACATGCCTGAACATTTACAGCATGTCAAGACTACTAAATTTAAAATAAAACATATGAAGAGGAAGCTATCATTTCTAAATATGGTCATTTCCTTCATTCATGACAGTGAAGATTCCATCTACAATATAAGAATAAATACTCAAGAATGAGTTCTTTCCAAATAGTTTGTTTTATTATCAGTATTTGTAGACTCATGGAGAATCCTGTTATCTCCACATGGGGATACTTCGACCTTTTTATTTCTTGTTTGTATGTTTTTATTTCACAAAGGAACATTTCATCCTTGACATCCTTGTTCCTGATCTTCAAGGGAATCTTGCAGTTTTCTCCATTTAACATGATGGTAGCTATCAGTTTGTCTTATACAGCTGTTAGTAAGAAGAGATATGTTCCCTTCCAAATTATCATGGTCCTATGATTTCTGTCACTTTACATGTATTTATCCTTCGAATAAAGCCAACTTGATCTTGGTCAATGGTATTTCATATGTTCCAAAATTCAGTTTTCAAGTATTTTGTTGAGAACAGTTGGAGTTATTTGGTCAGTAGTATTATGGAGACATCTGAAATAACATAGGCTATCATCATTGTTCATTTGTTGCTCATCAGAAATTGGTAGGAAAAACAGTGTTGCCGAAAATACCACAATCTGTTGGTCTGTCTCACACATACTTGCATACAAGGCTCAAGATAAATTCAAAGACATTCAGTGTTACACATCCCTTGGTGATAACCAATCAAAACACAAAATTATGGACCCAGTCCAAATAGGTACACTTACCAAACACTCCGTCACCTCAATCTCAATACAACATTGTGAAAAGGTAGGCAAGGTATCACGGAGTTTTCTTAAAGACATGTCTCCTAGGAATATCAGAAGCTATATACACATGAAATGTCACTAACATGACCGCCCAAACATGAGCATGAATGACATCAATGGACATGGCAAAATAAAGAGGGCAAAGTCCACAGGGCCTCAAGTCTACACTTGAACTATAGGCAACATAGAAAAGATGGGAGTGGGAGGAGTGGTCTTCCCCAGGGAAGAACACATCAATTGTTTGGTTACAAATGGTCTTATCTAAAAACATACATACAAGTCACATTATGTGAACTGAGCAGGTTATATTTAGGAATATATATTATATGTTTGTATTCAATAGCAATTAATGAAAAAAAAGAGAGAGAGACCATAAATTCGAAGCAGGATAGGCTACTCAGGAGGACTTATGAGGTAGAAAGTGAAAGGATAAATTTTGTACATTTTATTGTAATCTTAAAAATAAAAAGGAAATAATAGAATAACTCAAAATGAGAAGGGGAGTAACAAGAGGGTGATTCAAGGTGTTGGTTTAATACACTGATTACACCTGACTGAACAGTACTCAGCACCCTGTGCAAACAAAATAAAACCTTCAGCTTTCCTCAGAGCCTTAGAACTATGCTTTACTTGGAAGTATAGTCTTTGCTGATAAAGTTATATAAGAGGAATTTTGATAAGGATGAATTCAAAATTTGTGCCCTTATAAAATGAGGAATGAGGTATATATGTATATTTATATGTATTTGTATATGTATAATGTGTATGTATATGTATATGTGTGTATATATGTATGGGAATATGCATGTGTATACATATAAATGTGTGTATATACATATATACACATGTAGGTATAGATTTAGATATATAGATATCTTAGACATCCCACTGTATAGGTCTTTGTTACATGAATCCCAAGACACTAATACACTAATTATAAATCATTTCTCTCTGTTAAAGAGGACATATTTTACGCCTTGGTACATGATTTTAAATGAACTAATCTTCCATTTTTTGCATAGATTTTGCAATTTGTGTTTCCTTCATTCTGATCAGTGTCTTATCAATTATTCATTTTAGTAAGGTTCTATTAATAGTTTCAGCTTTAATAATGCCTTTTTTTCTGTTGAAACAGTTGCTGTTATTTTAACACTTGCCTCATGGCTTCCTTACAAGTCTGTTGCATGTATATTTTGGTTTATGTTTTGTATTTTTGCAAGGGATTTTCTTATGTCGTGTGTGTGTGTGTGTGTGTGTGTGTGTGTGTGTGTGTGTGTGCGCATGTGCACGTGCTTGAGTGCGTGTGTTTTATTTGGTGGGATGGTTGCAAGGGTAAAGGGTGCATATGAGGGGACAGGGAGATGAGCCAGACTGGGGTGCGTGATGGGAAACTCACAAGCAATCAATAAAAAGTTTAATAAAAACGTGTGTGAGGGGCTGACTGATTTCTGTTTACATTTGTACTGTAGTTTTATTTAAGCATCAACTCATGAAGCATAAACTTAAAAGAATACCACCCCTTCCTTAATTCTAACATTCATTTATTTAAGAGAACTATTTGATATCTATAAATAATACGCATCAGATACAACTATCTCCGTACAATTCTTTTTTTATTTTGTTTTGTTTTATTTTTATAAAATGCATTGTTGCCAAGAGTGGTGGCACAATCTTTTACACCCTGCCCTTGGAAGGCAGAAGCAGGTTCATCTCTGAAATCAAGTCCAACCTGGTCTACAGAGTGAGTTCCAGGACAGTCAGGGCTACACAGAGAAACATTGTGTCAAAATCCATAAATACATGCATACATACATACATACATACATACATACATACATACACACATACATAAAACAAATTTTAATTTTTAAAATTGCAAATAAAATAATCACCCACCAAAATTATCCAGATCCAAAGTCTCTAGATCCCATTGAACTTCTGTATAGTTAGAATTGACATTTAGAACATAAGTTACAAATCTAATTGTTTTTCCACATCTAACTCTGTCATGGATTTTTGTGTTTTAATGTTAGGTGAGTGAAACAATAGTGAAAGTGTAAAGTCCAATGTGAAACTGTTTTTACTTTTAACTTACTACATTCTGTCACACTCAATAAACAACAAAAAAACAGGTGTACATATATCTCAAGAGACAATAGTGCATAGATATTCTGACATTTAGACATGAAAAAAATCTAGTAAAGGATTACAAATCAAATACAATTATCATAAAAAGCTTAAAGACCATAAACATCATAAAGACCTATCTTTCATGAACATCATAAACCCGACAGAGATGTATCCCATACAGAAAGGACTTGACACAGTTACAATTTGCTCATCTAATTATTTTTACTGAAAGCTATATGGTTCATTGTATTCTCTTAACTTTCCTTCCTCATGGAGAAGGTTGATCGCTAACTCACCATATTTATTTATATATTCTAACAATATGGACTACCTCTAGCAACTAAGCAAGAAAGTATGGTTGAAGTAGATATAGAAATATTAGATATTAAAATTATATTTAAAATTTGGTCATGAAATTGTAATATATAATTAAGACCAATTAAATATTTCCATTGTTAAGAAGAATAAATATATATTAACTCATTCTCCTAAGGACAAAAGACCCCACTCAGCAATTAAGGGTATGTACCATTCCAAAAGACCCTTACTTGGTTGCCAGTCAGATGGCTCACAATGGACTATAACTTTAGTTGCAGGGGAATCTATTGACTCTGGCTTCCAAGGACACCATACTCAGGTGCACATACATATCCACACACAGGCACATGCATGCATGCACACCCACACACAAACAAATTAAAAATAATAATTTTAATTTTCATTAAAATGGTAATTTTATAACTTTTAAAACCTTAAAGATAAGTTTTTCTAACAAATACATAATTTAATGAATATTTTCATGAGGAATATTGTTTAAAATATATTGATAATTCATTTTTGTTATTGTAGTTTTTTTTCTGTTTTGACAGCAGGCCTCTCTAGATAGCCCAGGCTAATATTTAATTCATTACCTCCCTACCTCAGCCTCCCAAGTACTAGGATTATAAGCATGTGCTACTACACCAAGTTTAAAAATTCTTCACAATAAAAACTATCCTAGGACTATAAGTCTTCAATTCTTTGCCATTGACCTCTAGTTTCAATAAAAACAAAAGGAGTTTAGAACTGGTAGAGAAACAAACTGATCATTACTCAAAAGCTATTAAGACTAAACAAAAACTGATGATATAAAATTAATATAGCTAAAAGAAGCAAAGTCATTTGGCAAATTGGTCATTTGGTGAATTGGTTTTGGCTCATTGATATACAGTGCATATATACGCAAACCTGGCTCTTCTATAGTGATGGTAGCCAAAATTTTAATAGAAGTTGCTAGAGCCAAGTCATGCTTCATCTATATAGATAATTATCTTCTCATCTACTCCCCATTACAATGTACCAAAGTATAATCCTCATTTGAAGGCTTTTAAACATCTTTTTCTTTCCTTTTTTGACACTTAATCTTCAACTAATTAATTCTTTTGACTAAGAACAAACATAAAGGCAGAGTTATATGAATATTTTTTAGCCACATTGCCAATTATCTCAAGCCCCCAGGAAAATGATGACATTAATTCTATCATTCTAGTTTTTAAGCATATTAGGCTCCACCCAGTAGATATATAGATCTTTGTTAGCATGACTAACTTCAGCTTTATCATTTGTAAGTCCTCATTATCATTTTCTAAATTCAGTTTGGTAGAAACTTACTTAGTAATGGTCCAGTTAATTGTTCAGCAAAAATTCTGCTGAGTCTTCATTATAAAATGTATTCTAGTTGTTGAAACATTTGGGCACATATATCTTTATCTTTTTATTTCCCCTTCTCTTGTACATATTCCATTCCTAATACAAATTTCTTAAGGGAAATCTATCTCCAATGCAGGTCCTTATGTAATTGAGTGTGCTATGTAACAGATATTGCATTACCTAGGATCTCCAGCTAATGCTTTAACAATAAGTTGGTTATATTTTTTCTCAGTGTCTTCAGGAGTCCCATTTCAAGAGAAAATTATAAGATCATATTTACTATCAGCATGATTTTTGAAAGATGCAGTGAATTTTTTTTTCAAATAGCATCTCAATTTTCAGGTGAAAGTTATGACATTACAGAACATAATTTTGCAGTTGGTAATATGGCTTAGTTTGTATAATCTAGGCCATCATCACATTAGACTGGAGATGGATCTCCCAAAACCAGCAGCATTTGCCCATAATTCCAGCAAAGAGAAGTGGAGACAAGAGGATCCCTGGGGCTTTCTGATCAACCTGTCTAGATGAATCAGTAGGTTCTAGGTTGACTAGATTCAGTGCAAAGTGGAGAACAACTGAATAACACACCTACATGTGACCTTCATGTGCATAAACACCTGTATACACATGCCACACGTGCATTACCCAAACTTATACACAAAAGCATACAATTTTCATAGTAAAAGAAATATTGGAAAAAAGCTAGGGTGTTTTGTTGTTGTTGTTGTTAAGGAAATGAACTCTGATTGCACAAAAAGTAACAGCAGTAAATATGACACCAAGATATAATGCTCTCAATGAAGTGTGAAAATGCATAATTTGCTGCTAATCGTTTCTCACTAGTAGATACGTTTCTAAGAGTATGACTGGGGAGATAAGTCAGATGGTTATATCAGGAGATAAACTCGTGCTTTATAAGCATGAAGACTTGAGTTCAAAATCCAGAAATCAATTTTTTGTGAAGAGTCAAGTGTAATTTCACATGCCAATATTCCCAGCACTGGAGAGACAAATATCTCAAGATGAAATTTAATATGTAAAGGGTTTAGCCTTGGAATTTTAACAGGCTTTCACTCTTTTATTGAAGTGTTTGAAGTCTTTCTGAAATATAAACAGGGAACATAAATCATGTCTTGATACAAGAAGCAGAAGAGTGCCTGTGGAATAACTCCAAATGCTCTAGGACATTTTCTGTGGATTTTTGAAAATGAACAGGTACTTATTGCTGCATCCTGCATAGCTCTGGGGACTTGGATTGGCTGAGGGGGGTGAGGGAAAGAGAACAAAACAAAGGGACACAAAGAAAAGCAAGAGTCTAGTAGTATGGGTTCTCTGATGAAGAAACTTCAGCATACCAGAACCTCAGCCACATATTTATTATGTGCAGTTGAGTAGAAAGGTGGGGTTATTACATACAGCTGAGTCAAGAGGTGGGTTTAACCAACCTTGGTGGAAGCAAGAGTGCATCTGTGGAACAATTACCAAATTTCTTTTATTTCTCACCTAAAAATAGCAGATGTGAGACATGGGATGGTAGTACCTCCCTGTTCAGAATAGCAGAAATAGAGAAATTATGCAAGAACAAAATGGTAATGATGTATTTTGAAAATATTAAAGATGCAATAACTTGAGATGTCCTTTTCATAATAAATATTCTGCAAAAAAATATACTCAGTCTTTATTGGAGTAAACAGTTTTAGTTAATGCAGTATTATTCTAATTGATCATTACAGAAGGTATACAAATAGTAATGTGTTTTTAATTATAGTGAAAAAGGATGCTTGATGTCACTTTGATCTTTGTAGATTCACTAAGACTGATTTTTTTTTGGGGGGGTAAGGGGGGTCAGGCAGTTGTGGTGCACAAAATCCCAGCACTCAGAAGGAAGAGGCAGGTGGATTTCTGAATTCCTGGCCAGCCAAGTCTACAGAGTGAATTCCAGAACAACCTGGGCTATACAGAGAACCCTTATCTCAAAACAAAACAAAACAAAACAAGCAAACAAACAAAAGGATTAGATTTTGTATCTTACTATATGATCTTCCCTGAAGAATCTTGTGTGAAGTTGAGAAGAACTGGTATTTTGTTGGTTTGAGATTACAAGCTCTGTACATATTAGTTAGGCACATTTGGCCTAATGTGTAGTTCAAATCTAATGCTTACTCCTGGTTTTTTGTTTAGATGGTCTGTCCATTTCTGAAAGTCAATTATGGAAGTGTCCTTGTGCCACCGAACTGTAGTCTGTCTTCACCTTCAGAACTACTAAAATTGGCCTTCCATTATTAGGTATTTTTTAAACTCATATTTATGTACAATTGTTATATGGTCATAAAAAGTTCATTGTTTTACCATCCTTTAATACTCTAACTCTCCAGTTGAGATACTTCTGTGGTATGCATCTAAAACCATAATCCTAATCTAAACACCAACATAGAGGATATATGCTCCTTACATTTATCACTCTATTGTTCTTCCTTCCATGTTAGAGAGTCTAGAAAATGTCAGAGTGACCTCTATCACTAAATAATGGTTTTCTTGTAGAGGTTTTTGTTTAATAATAACCTTAGAACAAAGAACAGTGGCTTTTTCTAAAGCATGTTTCTCTAACAGATAACTATTTTTATGTTACTCATTGTTTTATTTGCCAAGAAGAGACTACAGTATGTAACCACACTCTGATAGGTATTTTTAATGGAATGAGTCAGAAACATGCCCCAGTATTACAAAGGACACCAAAGGCTTACTCACAGAAATCAAAACAGGAGACCATAAAAGTGATTCCCCTGTTTTGGTCAAAGCTACAATATAAGACAACTACAGTGTCATCATTTTCAATAATAAACAACATAGTTACAAGTAAATAGATAATCCAGAATATTCAGCAGTAAGGTAACAGAGTGAATGGGGCATTTAAAATGTAGTAGAGATCCTAGAAGACATGACTCAGAGTAGGACAGTAAGGCCATGGTCTTTACTCATTCATTCACTTATTCAATTTTCCTTGAGTACACATAGTATGTGCATGTGCAGGGGTGAGGATGGGAGTGGTGGTGGTATGGTGGAAGGAGTGGTTTATATCACACACACACACACACACACACACACACAGAGAGAGAGAGAGAGAGAGAGAGAGAGAGAGAGAGAGAGAGAGAGGAGAGAGAGGCCAGAGGAGAATTTGGGCTCTCTTACTCTATTACTCTCTTGTAGAAGTTCGAATGAAAATGGCCACATGGGAGCATTAGGAGTGGCATTAGAGGAGGTGTGGTCTTGGTGGAGGAGGTGTGTCACTGGGAGCAGGTTTTGAGGTTTCAAACCTCAAGTCCAGGGTCACAGGCTTACAAACTCCCAGGCTCACTGGATCACCGTTTTTCCTCTTGCCTGCAGATCAAGATGTAGAACACTCAGCTCCTTCTCCAGTACCATGCCTGCCTGTGTGCCACCATGCTTCCTGCCATGGTGACAATAGACTAAACCTCTGAGCTGTAAGCCAGCTCCACTTAAATGTTGTTCTTTGTAAGAGTTGTCATGGTCATGGTGTGTCTTCATAGCAATAAAAGCCAAACTAAGACATCTGGGTTACTTACTTGGCTAGTTACTGAGGTGTTTGTTTGTTTTTTTGTTGTTGTTGTTGTTTGTTTGTTTGTTTTTCAAAAACAATTTTTATTAGATATTTTCTTCATTTACATTTCAAATGTTATCCCCAAAGTCCCCTATACCCTCCCCCCACCCTGCACCCTAACCCACACACTCCCACTTCCTGGCCCTGGCATTCCCCTGTACTGGGACATAGAATCTTCACAAGACCAAGTGATGGCCAACTAGGCCATCTTCTGCTACATATGCAGTTAGAGACACGAGCTCTGGGGGTACTACTCAGTTCATATTGTTGTTCCTTTTATAGGGTTGCAGACCCCTTCATCTCCTTGAGTACTTTCTCTAGCTCCTACATGGGCCCTGTGTTCCATTTGGTTACTTAATTTTGAACCAAATTATCTCTCTGAACCTGAAACTTGTTTTAGCTACTCTGTCTGGCCAGCAAACTCCCAGATCCATCTGGTTCTGTCTTAGTAATGCTAGTGTTGTAAATATCATGCTATGGCTTTGATGTGGGTGCTAAGGATTTGAATTCATGCCCTAGTATTTTGCAGCAAGTGCTCTGAACTCCTGAGCCTCATCCTCCAGACCACCCAATTGGGTTGGTAGACATAGGGTATCTCTATATATCCCAGGGTGTTCTCAAACTCTCAATTCTACTATTTCTGCCTGCCAAATGCTAGGTTTATAAAATTGTCCCACCACACTCAGTGAGGTCACTGCCCTCACTGATGTAGAACTCTCAGCTCCTTCTCCACTTCCATTTCTACCTGCATGCCACCATGCTTCCTGCCATGATGATAATAGACTAAACCTCTGAGCTGTAAACTAGTCCCAATTAAATGTTGTTCTTTATAAGAGTTGCCATGGTCGTGGTCATTAATACATTAGAACATTTTCTTAGAAAACCCACAATAATGTATCAGAGCATATTTACCACCACCTTCCCATCCACAAAAAAGCCCACATTTAGGAGGAAGTCACACATATGTCAAGAGTGTCGCTCTGATAAGATGTCAGAGACTAGAACCATGAGATGAACTAAATGAACCTTTTTACCTATGGTTTTTCCAAATGATACTTATGAATAAATACCAAGAATAAGGCAAATTCTTTTCAATTATTTTGCATTTGCCAGCACCAGTAACAAAAACAAAATGTATAAACTAATAGTGTGAGATTTAACCTTGGGAGTTAAGACAAAAATCAAAGCCAATTTTTTTTCCAGAAATTCTCCAAAGCTTATGGCTAGCCTCTGACTACACACAAGCAGAGCTGAAAATTTTACCACTCCAGACCATTTAAGGTCTGCTCTGTTGTATATTAGTTCATTTTTTAAAAATGTAATTTCCTGTAAGTTCCACCAATCTATGCCTGCCCTGAAGTTCAGAGCTTCACAAAATTGCCCAAACTTTAACAAGCAAGGCTATTCTGTAATACTGAAAATAGCTATCATATCCTGACCCATTCTTCCTCTACGAAAAATATTTTCAGAGTACTGTCTGTCTCACAGTGTCCCAAAACCATCTGCATTGCCCAGTCACAAGAACTCCTCAGTTTGGTGACAGGACCTCTGGAAGTGAGTTTTCCAGAACAGGACATTGTACCCTGGTGAGGCATTCTGCTCACGTAGTTGAGAAACTGTCTCAGTATTCACTACAGATGCCATACTCCTGTTTATGCAAGATCACTAAAAATCTTTAGTTGCATTTATTTTCAACTCTAAATTCTCTCACTAATAATATAAATTATCATTTCATCCAGCAGTCATAGAGACCCAAACAAGGAGCTTCTGAAGTATGTCATGGTAAACCAGCATGTTATTGTTAGTATTAAGTGTATGATCAGCTGATAATGTATGCAAAGCAAATATTCCTTTCCTGTGTATAGATAAGAGGCTCATAGGAAATGTTTTACTCAAGGTTATTTAGTCAAGAAGAAAGATAAATGAATCTAGAATGATACAAGACAGTGTGTTACACTCACAAAAAAAGAAAAAGATAGATAGATGATGATGATGATGAAGATAGATAGATAGATAGATAGATAGATAGATAGATAGATAGATAGATAGATAGATATGCCATCTTTTGTGCAATTTAGTAGAGACCCACAGCTTCTAAAAACTCTGGACCTAGTCTTGGTGCATAGCTTTTAGGGGAAAGGCACCAATATTTCATATTGAATGTCTTCCAAGATTAGGAAAACCTAGTTATGCATTAATTGCCATCACATTTAGCAAACCAGATCTTAATTTATAATAGGACAAGCTAGAATGGTGCATACTCTCACCTTCTCTCATAAGGACACGTTCCTTGGTCTTCTGGAGGTCTGCCATTTTACCTTGATGGTGTTGCTTTCTCTCATTTTCTACTCTCAGGGGTCCTATTTGGCTCTACTTGGCCTTGCTTCACACTCTACAGCCTGAAAATATTTTCTACTATAAAATATTTATTAGATTGAGGAAGAAAAAATTCCCCTATGTTTCCCAATGTTTCTTTTTCCCCCAAAAAAACATTGAAGCAGAAAGCTGTCTTCTCTAGAGAATTTGATCACCTTTCTTTAGAGAGGAGCAGTTTGCAAAAAAACCAAGGTAACTTACTTCCCACAATTTACTGAAGAATGTTCTAAGCATCATGAAAATAACATCAGACTTAAAATCAGAAGGCATGACCTAGAATATCCAGTAGCTTTCATTTGCTTGCTAAAGGCATTTTGACTGTCTAGTTCTGAGTTTGGGAATCCTTCACTTTACTATGGAAAACAGAAATTAACCTCAGTTATTGTGATGATAAAAATCAGATTACATAAAAATAAGGACTCTAAAGTGAAGTATCAAGTTGGAGATATAATTTTCTGGATTGGGGCTACTGACTTCCTAATTCCACAGTGTTCCTACCATCTAGTCAATTTCACTTAAAACATTCCCTATCTAGAAAAATAGTCAATATAGTAACTGGCAATTGTAAAATCTCTGCTGAGAATATTAATGGCAAGCTTCTTACAGCACTTTACATATGGAACACTTGCTAGAAATTATGAATGAAGGGTTATTTCTGCACACAAAAAATTTTTTTGAAGCTAAAGGTTTGTTTTCAAAATTCCATGTTTTATATTTCTTGCAAACTTTATATGCCCCAGTACAGAGGAATGCCAGGGACAAGAAGAGGGAGTGGGTGGGTAGGGGAGCAGGATGGGGTGGGGGAAGGTATATGGAACTTTCAGGATAGCATTTGAAATGTAAATAATGAAAATATCTAATAAAAAATAAAAATAAAAGAAAATAAAAGAAATAGGTTCAAAGTCCTTAACCAAAGGAAACGGTTACAGAGTTTTATCTGTAAGTTACAGAAAACTGGAATGTCATTAGAAATGTGTTCTTTCTTGCCTCTTATTCTCTCTCCATGCCCATAATTTCCTTACTGCTGACCCCATCCTCATTACTCTTAATGGATATGTAATGGCATGAGTCAGGTTTAGCTTCTGAAGATGAGTTGGTTACATATTTTTAATGTAGATATAGAATGTTCTTGATATCAAGAGATGCCCTCTTTATCTTTATGAAAGGAAATACAGCTCCGTGCAATTATACCACTGAGAACTGATAGGGAAAACTATGTGACTGATTGATTCAGTAAATTAACAAACTTGCTGTTTCAATAAGATGCTACTTCTTATGAAGCTGTCTTTAGTACATATGGGTATTTATGTTAGCATTTCAGGAACAGTATAAAGAAAAGAACATTTTCCACTGAAAACTCTACATAGAGCAGTGTATCCACATCTATCAGTTCTCCAGTAGCTATGGCTCTTAAGAGTGGCCTGCTTAATGAGGCTGAGAAGGGCACTAAGGACTTTCATGGGTAAAATTTAAATAATGGACGACACAGAAATCTTTTAGTGCACTTACCTATTTATAAAATGAATGTATTGGCAGTAGAGATTCTTTCTCATTATTAATACAAACTGTTTTTCTCCTGGGGAATAAGTAATAAAGCTACTAAAGATTTAGAGGACTTTGAAAATGCACACAGTAAATTGAACACACAGTTGGGCCCAATCTAAAAAGGCACTATCTGAATTGTGTAAATATAAAGCTTAGACAAGATGGACCAAAAGACTGAAACCTAAAGAACAAAACAGATAGCTGTGAAATAATCATCCAACATGAACTCTGTATGTCATTTTGTTGGTCCTTTTAGCTATCTGTGTGGGGAACCTCAGTATATTAAACATGAATAACAAAGTAAAATCACCATTAAGCTACATTAACTGGAATTTTACTTCAAACTAGAAAACAATTACATTTTTCACCTTAAGAAAATGCTACTTTTTTCTTGACTGTTGGATTGGTGTACTGAATCGACCATCTGTGGAATTATATAGAAAAAGCTCTATAAACTGTTTACAGAGACACTTGACATCCACCTACAGTGTATTTCATCTTACCTTAACAGATAGTTAACATGCATTCACCAAGTTTATATAGTGAAAGGGACAGGTCCAGATGGCTAGTGAACAAATAGAAACTCTATCAGAGGTGAAAAACACTATATTCAAGAAGTATCCAACCAGTCATGCTATGCTGACTTTATGCAACTATGACTACTTAAGATCAACAGCATGCTATAGGTTCAGGTCTACCTGGAGACTAAACCAAATTGCTCAAAAATGTTCAGCAAAGGAAAATAACCATTCCCCTTATGAAATAAAATATATACTTTTGTGTTTCAAGTCTAGTATGGAACATCTTGGCAATCCCAAAACAACTTTAGACAAAGTATCCAAAAAGCTACTATGCAGATTACTTAACATTTGGTCCACATTGCTACATCCTAGTGTTCTCTTGAACACAAATAGATTTTATTTCTTTCTTTCTTACAATGATGCCATTTTCAACACATTAGCTGTCCTCCATTTTTTTTATATTTTCATATTTACTACAAATTTTCCTTTTTTTCCTAGTGCATTTTGAGAACATATCTATTTCAGGAAACTGGTCTTCTACCATTGCTTATTTGGTGTCTATTAGACCAATAAGACTTCAGGTATCTGCCCAAACTGGGAAGATGTAGAGAGTCCTTGAAGACACAAGAACCTGATCCACAGAATCTAATAGTCAGTCAACATATGGAAGAGAGAGATTTCATTTAATGACAATAAGAGAATTTTTTTAATCAGAAAAATATGAAATATGAATAAGAGTCACATGAATATTTTACAATGTATTCTTCTTGTGGAGAAAACAAACAAAAGATGTGAAAAGATCAACTTGTCAGATGATACTGAGAGCAAAATAGAGATGTCAATGGAAAAAAAATCACTGGACCCTAAAGATAAATCACTAAAGATATACAATCTGAAGGACAGAGAAGAAAAACAAACAAGACCTGTCTAGTCTGCATGTAATATGAATACAAAAAAAGAAGCAAACAATGGTAGCATGAGATATGTGAAAGTGTAATTATTTAAAATGACTTTTAGTTTTAATGAAAGAGATAATTTATACATTTGACAAATGTAAGATTTGCATCAGCAAAGTCAGGAAATGAGAAGGCCTGCCTATTCTTCCCATGATGGACATATCAGTTCAACAACACATAAAGCACTTTACTTCCTTTTATGAGAAATCCAGAAAGTGGGCTCCTATGCCCCCAATCAAATACAAAAACAGCCACATTGGCACTAGTAGGGAAATCTGGCTCATTATCCCTGTTTCTACCACAATCTCACAAAATCAGGAGAGAATCCCTCTCCAGACCCCAGACTCTGCCTTCTCTGTAAGCAGCTAATGAGCTGGACTATGCAAGTACAACCTCCACTTCTGTGGGTGATACCTGAGGGGCTGACTGCTAGGTGTCCAGTCTCAAAATTCTGGTGGGCTTGTACACAGATCAATGAAATCAAACCCTTGGGAACTATTAAATCAAATATTCCAATTATAGTTTGTTCCTGAAGAGAAGAAAAGATTTTATTAAATACTTTGTGTACTAATAATAAGGGACTGGCTACTGTCTCTCCTGTCCTGGAGCACAAATGAAACCTAGCATGCACCAGACCACTGTCGCTCTAGAGAATGGATTGTTATTTTGTATAATTATGATGGCACTCACTGTAGGGCCTCCATTGAGCTCAGCACAGGACAGGCAGTGTGTGAGGGCAGTTGAGAGAGGGAGTGAAAAGAGTGAAGAAGAGTGATAAAGCAGGGATGATAGAGAAGATGCTTACCTTGCAGCCTCTCTGTAGAAATTGGAAACTTGAGATAATAGAGCCAGTGCTCAGCTATGTGAGCACTTACCCACTAGGACTTCTATTCTTCAAAACTTAGAATACAATCTGAGAGATCAAAAAACCTCAAGATGGACAGATATCACCAAGTTGGGGAATCTATTCTTGTCTTTTTGTAACAAGAATCTGACACTGATTGAAGTGCTTTTACAGGAATTTTAGGATTCCTTCAGGGAGGTTATTAGCTTTAGAAGAAACCAGTAGTAAGAAGGCCATCTTGAGAGTTCATTTTCATACCAAGGTGGAGATGAGGAAATTCTGACCCTGGCTCTTGATCTAGAAGGGGTCTTACTTCATAAGGCTCTTGATTGCAGACGCATTTGGCCTTCATAAGGCTATCAAAACCATCTGCCAAGAGATCTGGGAAGAATCGGCTAGTGTTTCATCATCCGGACATGCCAACATTGTTCTTAGAAGTGGACCTGAAAATCCTCCCATTGCTCCTTCCCAGCTCCCTCGGCTGTAGACTCAAGTTAGTAACGTCACACGAGGAGTGTAGTCATCTTCGTTCACCAACAGTTTTGAGGATCTCCAACTCACAGTAAATCTTATATTGGCTTCCTCTTGGCTCCACTACCCCCCAACACACACTTTTGTGCTACAGGGCAAAAATAATTCCCGCCTTGAACATAATTGTTTGTAAATAAGTCTATCTAAACACTGAGA
This sequence comes from Mus minutoides, assembly GCA_902729485.2. Taxonomy (NCBI): domain Eukaryota; kingdom Metazoa; phylum Chordata; class Mammalia; order Rodentia; family Muridae; genus Mus; species Mus minutoides. Next base: position 137,668 of record LR750706.1, read on the forward strand.
CAGGTTTGCTAGCTTCTGTCACGTAACAGATTCTGAATAGGCCCTAGGTACTCAGTTGCTTGCACGTGAGAGCAATATGCCTATTCTAGCACCTCCGTGGCCAGCATAATAAAATCAGATTTGTAAACAGCAGTCCCAAGGCAGATTCTGAAACTCAGTTTCAACTTCTCTCAGTTACAGTTTTAAAATGTGTCTGCCCACTAAGAGTCCTTCAGAGAGTCAAGTTGTCTGAGTCTGTGGCAACAATGACTATCCCTACTCAGCAACAGATTCCCAAATGGATCTTGATGTCAGTCTTGAGCCCATTTGGCAGTACACTAAGAATAGTTCTGTCCTCCTGGGAACACAGGGGCAAGGTACATATATATGCCAAGGCTCTCGGGCAGAGAGCATAAATTAGTCCCACTGCTATTCTTGAGTTATCTCTACAAGTTGGCTATAACTTTATAAATGACTTTCTAATCAAGAGCCAATGTGTAACATCTTGAAGATCTTTGTTTCAACCATAACCAGACCAGCCCATGGTCACGTGTACTGAGACGGTTAAACCTTAGCTAAAGACCTAGAGAAAGCCAACACAGTACTGAAGTTGTTAATAGACTTAACCATTTCAGAAGCATGAAGTAGATTTTCATTTCTGTACCATTTCAACAGAGCAGAGATGAAGAGTCAGTCCAGGCCTCTCAAGAAACGGCAGAACCCAAGTTCCCCACTATTGATAACAGGGCTGCCACCTGTGGTCTGGTGTTCAGATGTAGAATCACCTATACATTGTGGATCCAACTGTATCACCTAAAATCCTGGAGGCAGCCACATAACACCAAAGACCTTCAACCAGCAGAGACTGGATTTTTGATACTAAAAGATGAGCTCTGGCCTGAAAATGACCAATCCAAGGCTACACAGAAAAGAAAAGGTAATGGGGGATGTGATGGCCCCAAAACAAGTCAACGATGATCAAATAATCATTCTCTAAAACGGGCCTGGATGGTGGACTAGTGTCTGCCTCTTCCTGAGTCAGCAAAGGAGAGTCAAGAGTAAGAAAAAGACAGACTGTAACTCAGTGAGTGTCATAAATGCATGAAGTGAGAAAAATAAGACAGGAAGAGCAAAGAAGACATACAACACAGAGAACCAAAAGCTCTCCACTGTATGTTCCCTGGTTGTTTGTGGGGGTCGGGGAGTGGAAGCGACTTCCTGAAGGTAATCCAGATGGAAGATGGACAGTCTCACTTTCAGACAAGCCCACAAGCTTCACAAGCCTAAATCTAGTCAGGGGTTTCACTGAGAGAGTAATTTCTCCATTGTACAGGTCAGTGGTGGAGAGAAATTCCATTTTGTCATGCTATATGAGAGAGGGCAGCAGCCAGGCGGAACCTTTAGAATCTATTGTAAAATCCGCAACTACCATGGGAGCCTGAGATCATGAAACAACCACAGGTCAGGGAGTCTCAATTTTGCCTGCCCAGAGAGGCAGCTGTGTGGAGCAGTTAGACCAGATGCTGTGAAGCCAAATGGTATATAGAGCACAGGAGAGATAGACCTGAAGTCTCTGGCCAGGAACGATTTCTATCAAAGGAAGAATAACCCTGATAGGTCTTCATCTGTAATAACCTAAGTGCTATAGCTGTTTCTTGCTGTACCTTTCTCTTGCACTTAGGAAACATCCTCTCCAGCTACAACGGCCACTCTTAGGGATGCAGTCTGAGAGGTCTCTGGCAGACACAGGCCTGTGCAGCAGATAAAATACAAGGCAAAGTGGCACGTAAGACTGCTCTTAGGGACGTGAGGCACTGTCCCAAGACAGAATCAATACCAGCAGAGCATAGAAAAGATGGGAGCGCCTACGTTCACTGAACCTCATCCACACCATGCACAGGCAGGTGACTCCAGTTAGTCAAGCACACAGAAATGCCACAGGTTTTATCCTTTTCTTCTGCCACTGCTTCCCATGTTTAGTGGAGTTTTTATTTAATAATAATAATAATTATTATTATTATTATTATTATTATTATTATTATATAATTAGTTTAGTTGTTATTCTACTTTATCTAATTCATCTAATCAGGGATTTTCATTGCTGCTGTTATTATTGTCTGGTCTTTGTTTTTCCATTTGGGGAAATTCTTTTTCTTTTCACTAGTCTCTCTCTCTCTCTCTCTCTCTCTCTCTCTCTCTCTCTCTCTCTCTCTTTCCATACAATCTATTCTGATCCTGGAGTCCCCTCCTCCTCTCAGTTCTTTCCAAACCCCCTTCCCGACCTCACCTATGTGCTTCCTATGTCTTTCTTGAGAAAACAAACAGGCATCTGAAGAATAGCAAGAAAAGAAAAGAAATCACACACAAGCAAGTCAGGATATAACCAAGCAACCAAACAAGAGAGAGAACCAAAGAAAAAGCACAAGAAATACATGTAGGTACTGAGGTAAACATGTTCCCAGACACATACAGGCACACAGCAATATCACAAAACTTTAACATGGGAAGTCATAATACATACCTCCAAACCTGTAAGGTTTAAAAATAGGGGGGGAAAAAAACTTGCCTTAATATCATGAGACAATAGAACCTCCAAAGATACTAATAAATTCATTTGTGTTTGCTGTCTCTTGCTGAACATGGCTTCCTCACTTAAGAGTGGTTTGTTGGCCAGGCGTGGTGGCGCACGCCTTTAATCCCAGCACTCGGGAGGCAGAGGGAGGCAGATTTCTGAGTTCGAGGCCAGCCTGGTCAGGGCTACACAGAGAAACCCTGTTTCGACCCCCCCCCCCACCAAAAAAAGAGTGGTTTGTCTCCCCACTGAGACTCCCTTGGAAATAAATATATCTTTCATTTGCAAGTGGCTACCTATTGGAGATAGCTTCTGGGTTAGGGATGGAGGCCTGGGTCCACTTCTTTCAGTTCTAGGACTCCATCTGGTGCAGACCCCTACAGGCCCTGTGCATACTACCACAGTCTCTGTGAGTTCCTATGTGTGCCAGCCCTGTGTGTCTAGAGGCCTTAATTCTTTGATATGCTCTGCTCCCTCTGGCTCATAGACTCTTCTGCAAAGCTCTCTGAGCCCTGAGGGAAGAGATTTCATCGAGCTCCCTCTTTGGGCTGAGTGTTTCAAGGCTTCTCACTCTGTGTACTGTCTGACTATGGGGTCTCTAGTCTGCTGCAAGAGGAAGCTTCCCTAAAGATGGCTGAGATTCCTCTTTTTCTTTTCTTTCCTTTTGTTCTCCCCTTCATGTTTTCTCTGTGTGCTGCTGCTTAGGCAGGGACTAAAGCATCAACAGTGATTGATTGAAAAACAAAGAACAAAACAAACAAACAAACAAACATCCAGTATCGTGGAGATAAGACCTTTGGTGCTTCATGGGCACAATAGGAAAGAATTTCCTCAGAATTAGCACATGAACCTGAAAGAGCTGTGAGCTAGGGGGCAGGATACTTCTCAAACTTGGAGCAGAACTTGACTATGCAGTGATAATCCACATGACAGCTGTTCTGAAATCCTGAAGGGTCATGGAAAAGAGGCCAAGCACCACGTGGCAGTTTCAATCTCTGCACAAAGGCTCTAAAGGGTTCTTAGTTCATGTGAAGCCTCAGTTGTAGGACAGACACCACACCCACACCCACACCCACACCCACACCCACACCCACCCACATTCTGGAGATGCCGTACCATGAGATAGCTGCAGGGAGAGTTGCAACTGTGAACTGGAGCTGGCCTAGGAGGGGAGCTATGTGTCCTACTGAAGATGACAAAGCTGAAAACAGGAAGCTACCTAAGGCCTTTGGAGCCCAGAAGATTATTATATCTTGAGTTAATCTCTGATTTAGGACACTGAGTGGCAGAATTTGAATTTATGTTGATAAATTTTTTGTTTGCTTTAAGTGTGATTGTTTATATCTTGCTCTTCCCGCATGGAATAAATCAAGTACATGGAATAAATGTACTTGAGAAAAACAAATATATATATATATATATATATTATATATATGTATGTATATATGTGTGTGTAGTGAGTCTATTATATAATAATGGAATATATAATAATGGAATAAATATATTTTAAGATATAAATATATATACATACATATATTAGACTCACAGTTAAGAGACTAGACTTTTAAAGAAAAACCTGATTTTTAAAGTGTTGGAATTTTTAAGATTTGGGAGAGTCATACTGTGTATATTATGATAGTACCAAGAGGTTTTGGAGACAAAAGATAGAAAGTTATAGCTTAAAGTGACAGGTTTGTGTGTCAGGTTGACAAGGGATGGCTTGTGCTGGTTAGTTTTAACTGTCAAGTTGACACAATCTGGAAACCCTGGGCTGAAAGCCTGAGGAGTTATTTAGAGCAGGTTGGCCAGATAGGCATGTCTCCGGGAATTGTCATGATTGTTGATTTGAGAAGACACAGCCCATTATTTGAAGGGAGCATTCTCCAGGCAGGGGTTATACACAGTATAAGAAAGGAGAGAATTACAGAAAGTAAACCAGTAAGCAAGGGTGCACCTGTTTTCTCTTTGCTCTTGTCTGTGGTGTTGTGTCACTAGCCTCTTGAATTCATGCCCTGACTTCCCCAAGATGATTGACTGACTATATAACGTAGACCTGAGCCTCAAGCCACATCAATTCTTCCTTCCCTGAGGTACTTTTTTGTCTGAGTGTTTGTCACAGCAACAGAAATGGACTAGAACAGTTTGCAAGCTGCAGAATATTTGCAGATTTTCAGTATAGCATCACACTGTAACATATCCTGCTGGGTTCTTTTCGGTGTGTTTGTTAACTTTGGATTCAAGCACAGGTATCTGATCTTCTTTCAAACAGATGATTTTTCCCCACAAGCCATTATTTTTTTCTAAGAGCCATTAATTCAAACTCTTTCTATTCCTTTTCTATTTGCATATATGGACAGATAAGTAAAGATAGCTATATAATAGATACAGCTTTGTAAGGAGAAATTAATTTCTATTTATAGTTTCCTTAATTAAGTAATCAGTGACTTAAACTGTAGAACACCACTTAAAATTAGTTCAGTGTATCACTAAGATCGAGGGGCCTATATTTTAATTTTGAAAGGATATCAGATGTTTGCAAAGTGTCTTGCTTCACAAAGCATCTAATGGATGCTTATTAATTTGTCTATAATTTCCCAATATTTTGTGTTTTCTACATGCTGTTTGCTAATTATGTATCATTTGGTTAGGGAACTATAAGCTTCAAATGTGGTTCCTTAAAATATAATGGAATAAAAAAAAAAAGGCAAAACTGAACATAGCTTCATTTTATAAAACTGCTGGAAAAGGAAAGTGATGAGCGGCATTGGATTTTTTGAAGACAGCTCCTTCCAGAAGCAAAGTTTCTTCATTGGTGTGTTGGCAGTAGCTGCGCTCTGTGAAGTATGCATCTTTGTCCTCAGGACAGAGGTGGCACTGCTGTTTTTGAAACACTCACAGCCACAACCTGCCACTTGTGCATTTCTCCTTTTAGCATCTTGGTGTCTTTTCTTTCTCCCTCCTCATTTGCTGCCTGCTGAGCAGAACCCTTCTTGCTTGTTTCTCGAGGTCATTAACAGCATGAGAGCCCCGGGTGATTTATGATTTAGTTCTGTTCATATTTCCAGTCATATTACCACTCTGATCCCCTCTAATATGCGTTCAACCTTAAGACAACCAGGAAACCACAAGCCCTCACTTCCACATATTTTATAAATAATGGCCTTTTGGCTGATACCCCGTGACCCTGCTTTCCACATCTAAGGCTTTCTAAATGTCAAGGCTTGTACTCAGATGTTCTCATATTCTCACCATGTGAAACAGCTCTGTACATGCAATGACCTCTTCCTTTGTGTCCTGACATCTTACAGACTCTTCCCTGTATCTGTCCATAACTAACTCTACCACAATCTGCTCTGTCAACATTTGGTATCATTCAGGTTTCATATTGTTTTATATTAGTATGGCATATTTATCATTAATGTTCTTGTTATTGTCATCCAGAAACATATGCATAATTCTGATCAGCTTCACAAAATGACCGCTCACTTCTTTTAACACTACTTTTTCTTGCTTCAGAAACTGTTTCTAATGGAACTCTGGACACAAAGCAGATTTTTTAAATCTCAGATGTGCATGTATATTTACATCAGGACAATTTACACATTAATCTAAGGCTGTAAATTGGCTAAGTATACTTCAGTGAGTTAACAGACAAGCTGGCATAAGCATACAAAAATATACTCATTAATAAAAATAATTTGATACACAAATTGAACTCACGGGTATTTTATGAGTAAAAACTGTAAGCCTCAAGCTTGCACAGCACACAATTTTGTTACTATGATATTCTGGTACAAATGAAAACAAGGGATGAAAACAGAGACTCTGAATGAGAGTCTGATGAAAATGGTCAATGTGAGGAAATTCTCTAGGTTAGTATCTCATTGGTTAGTATCCAAGTAGAATAGTGTTAACAAAAATCAATGTCAATGTTAAAATTGATAAAAACTTTAAGGCAAAGCAGTGAGTTGTACTCATCTGTGAAACATTTATATTAAGACAGTTATCATATGAAAGGAAACCAAATTATGTTACACATAGTCATCAGATAACATTAAACAGCTGCCCATGTGTGGTGGTTTGAATAGGAATGGCCCCATAGACCCATATGTTTGAATGATGCTTAGCTAATACTAAGTGGCTCTACTAGAAGGATTAGCCTTGTTGGAGTAGGTGTGGTTTTGTTAGAAGTGTTAGAGGAACTATAAGAGAAAGCTTTGAAGTCTAAAGTCCTCAAACCTAGTCTCAGTCTCTTCTCTCTCTCTCTCTCTCTCTCTCTCTCTCTCTCTCTCTCTCTCTCTCTCTCTCCTACCTACAGATCCAGATATAGAACTCTCAGGTACTCAGGTACCAGTTCAATGTCTGCCTGCATTCTGCCATGCTTGCCATGATAATAATGGACTAACCTCTCAGCGATTTCCTTCCTATATAAGGGTTGCCATGGTCATGGTGTCTCTTCACAGCAATAAAATGCTAGGATGCCATGTTAACAAATTCTGAATGAAATGCTTGTGACACCAGTTGAGCAATTTGTGAATCTTCTGTTTAAATCAAATATCATAATAGCCACTGTTTACATTAATTATGAAAATGAAATATCATTAATTTGGGATGGTATTTATCATTCACATTAATCATTTTTTCCTAAAGTCTTTGGGCTTCCATCATCAAAAACTATATATTCTTTATTAAGTTGTCTTGTTAAATCTTCTTCAGCTGTGTTTACTATATTCATTGCATTTATCCAAAGCTTAATATCTTATTGATATTATTTATTGCCTCTAAATTAGAAAATACTAAGTTCTTACTGTATCAATCAAAACAACTAACAATACTCAATGACATCTAAAATCTCTTACATTTTCTCTATTTGGTAGTTTATTGTGGGTTTCTTGGGTCATTGGATATTTAAGATTTCAAAGGATCTTGTGCTGAGACAAAAATCATCATTCAACCCATAGTACAGACTAGTGAACTCTTTCAGATTCAAAGATTTGTTTTTTGTTATCATTTCTGTTTGCTACAAAGTTGTGGCTGCTTTTTTCTGTAGCTCCGTTATGAACAACATGTAAATGCCTGTTTCAGTTTTCGCATGCAGTTTAATGATTTTCATTATTATATAGCAGAGAGGGATCACATGACAATTTAATTAATAAAATGATGGTTAATCTTTATTTGCAAACAGTTATTTTGGTCAAAATTTTACAGAAACATGTAGGTATGCATCAATAAGTGAATATGTAGTAGTGGGTAGTAAGTTAAATGATTATTAGTTGTTGACTATCCAGACTCTAATACATCTGTCTAAGTTAGACATTGCATCCCTGTAAAGCAGGGATGTAGTTATTTCATATATATATATATATATATATATATATATATATATATATATGCCAGAAAAGCCATTTTGTTCTGATGCTGTTGCTGTTATGACAGTTTCTTTCCCTCTCCAAGGATTATGGAGGTTTCTGCCTTCAAGAGAAAGCTGTTTACTAAGAGGAACCACATGTTAAAATCATATCAGTGAATATACAAACCAGGCATAGAAACACAAGATGTAATGTCAACCAGTATCACTTCTTCAACAGTTCATGAATCTAATAACCAAAGGCAAAGATGCTAAGTTGGTTAAAATACAAATGAGTATACCTATTTAAAAATTACCAGTGACCCCACAGAGAATTCAAATATAAAGACAAATGAAGCAAAAGTATTCATTCAAGACTCAAGAAACTCGGCAACTTGGTTGGGATAGTCTACAAATATATAAAACATAGGCTGGGGATGGAGGGATAAAAATCTTGAGAAGGAAAACCCAATCGATAGAATAAATAACCAATGAAAATCATTATCAAATGACAAAATTGTAGACAGAAGAATATCAGAAATTAAAGATGTTATGAAGGAATTACCACATTAGGATGACAATAAAGAAAATAAATAGCAGTCCTGTCCTCTAAGAGGCCAAACAAGCAGCTGACTGAGTGAGACATATGCAGATACTTGCACCCAACCAATGGACTGAAGCTGAGGACACCTGTGGTGGAATTAGAGAAAGGCTGGTAGAAGCTGAGGAAGAGGGCTACCTCATAGGCAAAAAAGCAGTCTCAACTAACCCGGACTTCCAAGATCTCTCAGATACTGAGCCACCAACCAGGCAGCTGACACTAGCTTGTCTGAGACCACTGACACATATATAGCAGAGGACACTCTGGTGTGGCCTCAGAGAGAGAATACACAACACACTGAACTCTGGAGAGACTAGAGGCCCAGGGAAGGAAGAGTTCTGGTGTGGTCCAGGGAACGTCCTCTTGGAGAATCAGGAGGATGAACTGTTGGAGAGTGGATCAGGAGGGGGATAACAAATGGACTGTAAAATAGATTAAAAATAAATATAAAATAGAAAAGAAAAAATATAAAAAGAAAATATAAAATACCATGGTGTGACTCTAGCTAAGGAAGTAAAAGATCTGTATGACAAGAACTTCAAGTCTCTGAATAAAGAAATTGAGGAAGATCTCAGAAAATGGAAAGATCTCCCATGATAATTGATTGGCAGGATTAATATAGTAAAAGTGGCTATCCTGCTGAAAGCAAGCTACAGATCCAATACAATCCCCATCAAAATTCCAACTCAATTCTTCACTGAGTTAGAAAAGGCAATTTGTAAATTCATCTGGAATAACAAGAAACATTAGGATAGCAAAAACTATTCTCAACAATGAAAGAATCTCTGACCCCTTGGTCTTACAAATTTAATATGCCCCAATAATGGGGAACACCAGGGCCAAGAACTGGGAATGGGCAGGTAGGGGAACAGGGCGGGAGGGGGCAGTGGTACAGGGAACTTTTGGGATAGCATTTGAAATGTAAATAAAGAAAATATCTAATAAAAAAAAAAAAGAAGAACCTCTGGTGGAATCACCATGCCTGACCTAAAACTGTACTATAGAGCAATTGTGATTAAAAACTGCATGGTACTGGTACAGCAACAGACAGGTAGATCAATGGAATAGAATTGAAGACCCAGAAATGAATCCACACACCTCTGGTCACTTGATCTTTGTCAAGGGAGCTGAAACCATCCAGTGGAAAAAAGCAGCATTTTCAACAAATGGTGCTGGCACAACTGGCAGTTATCATGTAGAAGAATGTGAATTGATCCATTCTTATCTCCTTGTACAAAGCTCAAGTCTAAGTGGATCAAATACCTCCACATAAAACCAGAGACACTGAAATTTATAGAGGAGATAGTGGGGAAAACCCTTGAAGATATGGGCACAGGGGAAAAATTGCTGAATAGAACAGCAATGGCTTGTGCTGTAAGATCAAGAATTGACAGATGGGACCTCATGAAATTGCAAAGCTTCTGTAAGACAAAAGAAACTGTCAAGAAGACAAAAAGGCCACCAACAGATTGGGAAAGGATTTTTACCAATCTTAAATCTGATAGAGGACTAATATCCAATATATACAAAGAACTCAAGAAGCTGGATTCCAGAAATTCAAATAACCCCATTAAAAATGGGGTACAGAGCTAAACAAAGAATTCTCAAGTGAGGAACACTGAAGGGCTGAAAAGCACCTGAAAAAAAAATGTTCAACATTCTTAATCATCAGGAAAATGCAAATCAAAACAACCTTGAGATTCCACCTCACTCCAGTCAGAATGGCTAAGATCAAAAATTCAGGTGAAAGCAGATGCTGGCGAGGATGTGGAGAAAGAGGAATAGTCCTCCTTTGCTGGTGGGATTGCAGCTTGTACAACCACTCTGGAAATCAATCCGGCAGTTCCTCAGAAAATTGGACATGGTACTACTGGAAGATCCAGCAATACCACTCCTGGGCATATACACAGAAGATGCTCCAACTGGTAATAAGGACACATGCTCCACTATGTTCATAGAAGCCTTATTTATAATAGCTAGAAGCTGGAAAGAACCCAGTTGTCCCTCAGCAGAGGAATGGATACAGAAAATGTGGTACATTTACACAATTGAGTATTACTTTACTATTAAAAACAATGAATTCATGAAATACTTAGGGAAATGGAGGTATCTGGAGGATATCCTGAATGAGGTAACCCAATCACAAAAGAAGTCACTTGATATGCACTCACTGTATGTGGATATTAGCCCAGAAACTTTGAATACCCAAGATACAATTTGCAAAACACAAAAAAATCAAGAAGAAGGAAGACCAACATGTGGATACTTCATTCCTCCTTAGAATGGGGAACAAAATACCCATGAAAGGAGTTACAGCGTCAAAGTTTGGAGCTAAGACAAAAGGATGGACCATCCAGAGACTACCCCACCTGGGGGTCCATCCCATAATCAGCCACCAAACGCAGACACTATTGCATATGCCAGGAAGATTTTGCTGAAACGAAGCTGATATAGCTGTCTCTTTTGAGGCTAGGCCAGTGCCTGATAAATGCAGAAGTGGATGCTCAGTCAGCTATTGGTTGGAACACAGGACCCCCAATGGAAGAGCTAGAGAAAGTACCCAAGGATCTGAAGGGGTCTGCAACCCTATAGGTGGAACATCAATATGAAATAAACAGTACCCCAAGAACTCGTGTCTCTAGCTTCATATGTAGCAGAAGATGGCCTAGTCGGCCATCACTGGGAAGAGAGGACCCTTAGTCTTGCAAACTTAATAGGCCCCAGTACAGGGAACACCAAGGCCAAGAATTGGTTGGGGGTGGGTAGGGGAGCAGGGCAGGGGGGGCGGGTATAGGGGGTTTTCAGGATAGCTTTTGAAATGTAAATGAAGAAAGTATCTAATAAAAATTGAAAAAAAAGAAAAAAGAAAAGAAAGGAAAAGAAGAGAAGAGAAGAGAAGAGAAGAGAAAAGAAAAGAAAAGAAAAGAAAAGAAAAGAAAAGAAAAGAAAAGAAAAGAAAAATAAATAGCCATCAAGAATTCTTGGACATGATTAAGAGCCCAAATGTATGATTATTGTGAAAGCAAGAGTCAAGATGCAAGCTGAAGGCACACACATATATGATCAAGGATATTATATTAGAAATGATTTCTAATTCTAGGAAAGTTAGTACCATACTACTAAAGGAGACATTTAGAATTGCAAATAGACATTAACATAACAAAGTCTCTACAAATCATAATCTAATAAAAATGCCAAGAATATAGAACAAAGAAAGAATGCAAAAGAGAAGCACCAAGTTGGTAACAAAGATAAAACCTGAAACAAAATACCCATGAAAGGAGTTACAGAGACAAAGTTTAGAACTGAGATGAAAGGATGAACCATACAGAGACTAACCCACCGGGGATCCATCCCATAATCAGTCACTAAACTCAGACACTATTGCATAGGACAGCAAGTGTTTACTGAAGGGACCCTGATATAGCTGACTCCCACAGAAGTGTATGCTCACAGTCATCCATAAGAAGGAGCACGGGGCCCACATTGGAGAAGCTAGAGATAGAACCCCAGGAGCTGAAGGGGTCTGCAACCCTAGAAGAGGAACAACAATATGAACTAAACAGAACCCCCAGAACTCGTGTCTCTAGCATCATATGTTACAGAAGATGGCCTAGTCAGCCATCATTGGGAGGAAAGGCCCCTTGGTACTGCAATCTTTATATGCCCCAATACAGGGGAACGCCAGGGCCAAGAAGTGGGAGTGGCTGGGCAGCTGAGCCGGGAGGGGGGAGGGGACTTTCGGNATAGCATTTGAAATGTAAATTAAGAAAATATCTAATAGCCGGGCGTGGTGGCGCACGCCTTTAATCCCAGCACTCGGGAGGCAGAGGCAGGCGGATTTCTGAGTTCGAGGCCAGCCTGGTCTACAAAGTGAGTTCCAGGACAGCCAGGGCTAAAGAGAAACCCTGTCTCGAAAAACCAAAAAAAAAAAAAAAGAAAGAAAATATCTAATAAAAAAAAATAAAACCTAGTTGAGTGGACTACTTAGCAGAAACTCTAAGGGTCAAGAGTCCATGAATTGAAGTATTTATAGCCATGAAACAACGTATGTGTCAACCATCACTACTATTTGTACAACACTTAACCTTTAAATTCGAGAAAGAAACAAAATCAATCCTTGACAACTAGAAACAAACAAACAAAAAAACAAAAAACCCCAAAAATCTATGACCACTAAGTCAGCTTTACAGAAGATAGGATAATAATAACACAGACATCAAAAGTAAAGAGATGTCAACAATCATGAGCACTTGGAAAAAATAAGTATTAATATATATAAGCAAGTCACATAGTAAACCATTACTAATTCAGTAAACAAACAAAACTCTAAGCTGAAGAAATACAAATCATATAACCTTCTCATTCTCAGTATAATTAGTCTTGTTCTTCAATTATTAGAAACAGACCAGCTGAATGAATAAACTATTTTTTAATAAACTATATTAATCCATCATGATCCAAATATTTGCTGTCTTTAAGAAACTCTTCTCCATGGCAAAAGTATACAGAGACTAATAGTAGGAAGATGGGAAACAGAATCTCACTGCCACCTGCAGCAGCTAGATTCATATGTGACAAAGCAGACTTAAAGCCAAAATTACTCAAAAGGTGTTAAGTGGTTCACTACATATTAACAGTGAAACAATGAAACACAAAGTTACCATGATCATAAGTATTTGCATCCTGAATGCAAATGTGTCAAGAAACACCACTACAAAGAAAGAGAAACAATACTCCCCAAATTAAATCCTTCTAAATTATACCTAAGGAAAAAAAAATGAACTCTACAAATTGAACTATGAAACATCCAGGAGAAAATTTGAAAATGAAAAGATATACTACACATATAATTTGACAGAATTAATATTATGAAAGTTAACATATATTTTATACAATTAATGTACACTAATAAATGGGGGAGATAGCCTATAATAATTCAAAGTAAACACTATATCATATTAAAAGTAAAATTTTCAGGTACAATTATTTGAAAGGTGTTTTTAAAAGTTTAGGAGCTTCCCTGTCTAATAAACTAGCTGCTAATAGCATGTGGCTTTTTCATGCAAATAAATCAAAGGAAAACAGTTTGAAAATTCATTTCCATGTTTATGCTAGCCACACCAATTTGAATGTGGAAAGGATATTTCTATCATCACAGGAAGTTCTACTATAGTCCCAGAGAAGTAGTAGCCTGAGAATGTATTTACTAAAATACTCTATTCTTTCAATTAAATCTATAACTTAATTTTTAAAATTGCTTAATTTTGAATATTTATTCAAAAATTAGAAAATGTTATATTTTATTTAGAAAACTGTATAAATAAAAAGTCAAATTAAAATTAAAAAGTGCTAAATTCAAATTTGACTTTTACATTTTTTCATCATTTATTGAAGAGCTCAGGATGAAAACTTTTTAAAGAAAATTGTTAAAGACTTTCCAGTAGTGGTATTTATTCCAATTATTGAGTTGTACATGTGTATGTGTACGTGCATATGTGCATCCAATGACATAGAATTTAGAAAAACCAATTACAGAGGTCAATCCTCTTCTCTACCAAGTGGGTTCCAGAGACTGAGGACATGTCATCCGTCTTTATGCAAAGTATCTTTATCCAGTAAGCCATCTGTCTTAGCCAGGGTTTCTATTCCTGCACAAACATTATGACCAAGAAGCAGTTGGGGAGGAAAGGGTTTATTCAGCTTACACTTCCATACAGCTGTTCATCACCAAAGGAAGTCAGGACTGGAACTCAAGCAGGTCAGAAAGCAGGAGCTGATGCAGAAGCCATGGAGGGATGTTTTTACTGGCTTGCTTCCCCTGGCTTGCTCAGCCTGCTCTCTTATAGAACCCAAGACTGCCAGCCCAGAGGTGGTTCCACCCACAAGGGGCCTTTCCCCCTTGATCACTAATTGAGAAAATACCCCACAGCTGGATCTCATGGAGGCACTTCCCGAACTGAATCTCCATTCTCTGTGATAACCCAGCTGTGTCAATTTGACACAAAACTATCCACTACAAAATATCTTTATCCAGTAAGCCATCCCTGGTTCCTAAAGTTCCCAGTACCTTCAAGACATTTTTACTGCAATTTTATTATAAAAATATCCTTCTAACCATGCATACCTGAAAAGAGGTATTGTCCTGTTCAGAGTAAATAAAACAAACTACAGGAGAAAATTTATAATTATTTTCAGGAATAACAATTCGTTTTTTGTGATTCTCTTTTGTATGGTAAATCCTCTTTTATTTCTTTGTTTTTCAGTTTTAGGGGCTAGAATTTGAACCCAGGGCATGAACCTAGCAGCAAAGTGCTCTAGGACAGGGTTAATCCCTACTTTCATCCTTCTTTTATATGGTGATTTTCTCAAAACCAACCAAACAAACAAACAAACAAAAAAACCTAATTAAGAGAAACTACACATATAAATACACACATATATGTATATATATGTATATATATATATATATATATATATATATATATATATATGTGTGTGTGTGTGTGTGTGTGTGTGTGTGTGTGTGTGTGTGTTTATATATCTATCTCTTGGAAGTTTTCATCGGAATATTCAATAATCACATATCACCTTGTACTTTTTGGTAATTCAAATAGAGTTGAACTGAAATATTCATTTGAACTCTATTTAAAAATGCAACTATTAATCAGATTGATTTCCCCAATGAAAAGTAATTTTCCATTTTATTTTCAGCAAGTGAAGTTCTAAATCTAGTTCCATCTTTTCAAGATAATATATTTTATGAACTTTTAGAAGGTTTAAAGCATTGCCTATCCTTTTTTTTTTTTTTTTTTTTTTTTTTTTTTTTTTTTTTTTTTTTTTTTTTTTTTTTTTGGTTTTTTGAGACAGGGTTTCTCTGTATAGCCCTGCCTGTCCTGGAACTCACTTTGTAGACCAGGCTGGCCTCGAACTCAGAAATCTGCCTGCCTCGACCTCCTGAAAGCTGGGATTAAAGGCATGTGCCACCACCCCCAGCTGCATTGCCTATCCTTGATATTATTTACACATGTAGTCCATCTATCTATTGAAAGAAATGTTACCAATTTTCTACCAAGAATTGCATTAGAAATGAAAGAGTACACATGTCTCCATTATTTATATGCTGTCTATAATTCTGATTCATTCCAGAAAAGAAGAAGAAGAAGAAGAAGAAGAAGNTTTGTCGATTACAGATGTTAATTTTAACAAAGCTATATTACTTTTTCCAACTTAGGGTGATAATTATAGCCAAAAAATATTATGAGGTTTTAATGTGTGATTATAGAGCGAAGGCTGGCTGTTGCTAATCACAAACATTAGAACAAACAATGTGTGTTATTCAAAGTCTGCAGGTGGAATCTAAAGTGATTTTTTTATAATTGCTCATCTTTTCTAAATTCAATTATCTCAAACAAAAATTTCCACTGATGTATATATTATGCTACTTATTTTTATCTATTATTTTTTCCAATTATGAGTTCTCTTGTGTGTGTGTGTCCATGTGTATGTGCATATTTCTGGGCACATACATGTATATGTGGAGAAGAGATACTGATGTTAGCTATCTTTCTCTAACAGATTCACCTTGTGTTTTGAGACAGTCACTCATTGAACCTTCAGCTCATCAGTTTGGCTTATTTGACTGCCAGTGAACTCCAGGGACCTGCCTGTCTCTGCCTTCCCAGCACTGGTGTTAGAAAGTTCTTTATGTTCCCATTAGTGCCCAGGGCTCTGATATCTGCTTCGCACGTGTGTGTTTCAGGCACTTTTACTGACTGACCAGTCTCTCAGCTCCATGAACAATTACCTTTATAATGAAATGTATAACATAAACTATGTTACATCATCAAAATTAGTCAATTGTCTATTACGCATATACATTTAGAGAGGAGTTTCTTTGGTTTGTCTATTTCTTTTAGGCTCTTGTTAGTAATAATATTTCCAACTATAAAATCATTATGGTATCATTTAATGTAGTTTTATATGAACTGTTTTCCAGTCTTATCAACAGCTCCTTATAATCAGTAACCCTAATTAGGAAAGTTCAAATCCTAGTAGCATGGAACTCCATAGATCACCAGGGAACTCCTTCTTCTCAGAGTCTTAATGTTTCTCTGTATCTTATTATTTTTATAGGTTTTATAAACATATAGCTCACTATAAGTACCTAGCCTCCTCAACATTTCTAAAACATACTGTTTTCATGGGGTCCAAATAAGGCTTATACATTACAGACATTATATAGCTTCATGTAGAAATACTTAACATCATACTTCTGGGGAATGCCTGACTAAACTATCTTAAACATTCAAATTGTTACACAGAGCCAGTTAGAGCAAAGAAGTATTAATTAATCAATTAATCAATTAACTCAACAAACAAGATGCTACGAGTCTAATTTTCAGACTAACACAATCCTGAGTTCTAAATAGCTCTGGGTATACAGAGAAATATCTGTTGTCAGTTACTTGTGGAGGTCTTTTTTTAAAGTCAAAATATACCCTCTAGCGTGTTATCTGAAATGTATTCAATGGCCTGAAAAAATAGGACTTCTTTTGGCATTTCACTTTCTTCTATTTAAAATTCAATAAAGTTGAACTCTCTCTGTACTATGGAGATACATGAGAAATGATGCAAGTTCAAGATGGGGGTGGGAGAAAGTAGTAGAATATATTCAAGGCCTTTCACCTTCTAGTCCCAATGTAACTCCTAATTACTTCCCATTAGTGCCCATTCTGTCCTGTAATAGATGGTGATTCCTTCACTCAAAGAAGCCCATTGCTGTGTTTTAAATACCTTGTCCTCTAAGTACTTTTGTATACCTGTCTCTTCATCTGTAAGACAATAAGCCTGACTGGTTTGTTGAGAGAATTGCTTGCCATAATAATACACACAAATATATGCAGTATGTGCAAATAGATGGTGGGAATGAAAAAGTACCTCCTTAAGGCAAAGTATAATCTCTACCACTTTAGAGTTGTTGGTTTAATTTATATTGCTATGTAATGCCTTAAGTGTTCATAAAACTTTCACTATTACCATAATAGAAAAAAGTATCTTCTTGGATATCTTGATTTTAATGGAGTAACTAGTCCCATTCCACAGGGCCAGATACTTCCTTGTTCATGGGTTTAAAAATTATCAACGCAAACTTTATTTGAATTATTATAAAATATAATCCTCTGGCACGTGCCCATGACATCAACACTTGGAGGTGGAGGCAGTCTTGGTAAGGAGTTACAGCCTGCCTAAAGGACAGAGTGAACACAGAGCCACCCTGGGATCCATGAGACTGACTCAAACAGCAAAAGTTAAATTTAAATAAAGGAAATTAATCCACACGAACTTTTATAATAGGCTCTGGCATCCTAGGGGTTTATAAATGATATTTCAAATAGCTCATTAATATTCAACAAAAGCATGCTGATTGGTTTCCTATGTGGTATGTAAAAGTCAACTCATTTTGGTGTGAGAAGCATTAAGCATTGGAGACTGCAGGAGGCAAGTCAAAGCTTCCTCCAGGGAGTCTCACTGGGGAAACAAAGTATTCTTTTATGTTGCTGCTGTTGTGTGGTTGTTTTGTTTTATATTCAATTTGTCCTCAAGGCAATTTCCCCTAGGTTCACTCTTCCCAGTCCTTTCCTGCACTCCTCCCAGAGTCCCTACTACTACCCCACCATCCCTCTTCCCCAGATCCACACCTCCTCCTTTTCCCTTCAGAAAAGCACAGGCTTTCCAAAGATATCGACTAAACATGGCACATCAAGATACAATAAGACTAGGCACAAACCATTATAGCAACGCAGTAGGAAGAAAAATGTCCTAAGAACAAATGAAAGAGTCAGATACATCCCCAACTTCCACTGTTAGGATTAAATTAACAACCATAACATGTATGTACACAGAGCACTTAGTGGAGATCCATGCAGACTTCATTCTCTGTGAAGCCCAGTGAAACCATTAGTTGATACCTCCTGGTATCCTTGACCCCTCTGATTTCTACAATTCTTCCTCCTCTCTTCTGTGGATTTCCCCAAGCTCGAAGGGGAGGGACCTGATGGAAATCTCCAATATAGACAGAGTTTCCACCTGCATCATCACATCCTCACTGTAAAGGGGCTGAAGTGCCACACAGAGCCATTAAAAAGAAATTCTCAATGCACACATTCATTAAAATTGAACATAGTCTAATGAAATACTTGTCAGCATGAATCATATCCCTTTTTATTGATTATTTTTAACATCTTAGAATGAATAAGGATTCTACATCCAATGAATTACTAATTCACTCATAACACAGTGTTGACACACTTAATAAACACAAGTAATGAAGTCAGTGGACAGTGTAAACACTTTCCCTAAGGGATCTCATCGTCAATTATAGGAGCTAATTATTATTTGAATATTTTAGGAGAGAAGAGTACCTGTATTTGACTTCCAAAAATATTTAGTTTGAGTATAACTTACTACATTTACTTTAAAGTTGAGTGTCAATTAACATGAAATTAGACGCAAAATGCAAAAGATGAAAGAAAATAGAACGTCCAAGACATTGAGCTCATTTTACTTATTTTTTTGGTAGACAATGTGGCAAGGGATTATGAGATGATTGAAAACAATCACCCTTGAGTTATAGTATTAAAAAGGAATTGCTTAACTCATAACAAAGGGGCCAACAAAAATGATAATTCAAAAACTTTCTTTTTTTTTTTTTTTTTTTTTGGTTTTCTGAGACAGGGTTTCTCTGTGTATCCCTGGCTGTCCTGGAACTTACTCTGTAGACCAGGCTGGCCTTGAACTCAGAAATCTGCCTGCCTCTGCCCCCCAAGTGATGGGATTAGAACTTATTAAGTGCAACACTCATTTTTAAGTTTGGGTGAGTCTTCTTGCATGGAATTTCCAATCTTATAATAGTTTCCAGGCAAATGAGGTCAGCAGGAGCTCTGTGCTACACTGACTTGTGGCTTATTTTGATTGATGTGCACAAGAAAGTCCAGTTTTACTGATCAGAGTTATTTTCTAGACCAGGCTTGCCTTTCTAATCTCTTAGCCATAGCTTCCACAGTGACTACATATAGGTATTATAGGTCTTACTTATGGAAATCTGGACAAGGATGTCCTGGTATAGTTTTGAATATGACTGAACGTATTTGGAGATTGTATGCCATAATGCCAGTTTGCATAGCTGAGCAAGTGGGATCTTCTGTATGATTCTGCTGTCTGTACAGGTTTTGTTTTGTTTTGTTTTGTTTTGTTTTGGGTTTTTTTGTCCACACTGTAGACAAGTATTTCCAATGAGCTATTACATGAAAACATTTCAGGGAAAAAACTCCAACTACAGCTGGAGAAAGTCAGCTTTCAGTCCATCTAGGGTTACTGGTCTTATACACACTTGGTTGATTCTCAACATTCTAATATCCAGTTGCTCCTGAAGCAACCCATAAAAACCAATAATTCATCTTGCAACTCTGGGTTCTGTCAGGCAACACGTGTTTCCTCTAGTAAACTTTGAATTCACCGACTCATTTTCCTTTATAATCTGTATCTTAGATGAAAAGTGAACAATTACCACATGCAACTTTCCACGTAACTCCTGTAAACTTGAAAATTAACAAACAGAATTTTGTTTTGTCTGAAAGGACATATCAAATGTGTAAGGAAAAAACTGACTTAGAACAGCAGAGTCTTGGTGTGTGGGATTCAGTCCTGTGTGCACATAAAGTTCCTCCCTTGGCAAACAGATAATGGAGAACTTGGAAACAAAGAGAGACCAGTGACCTCACTCAGTGGGATTTTCAGCCCCCAACAATATTTCTTGCTGGAGAATCTACATTGGGGATGTTCTATCAGCTTCTCTTCAAATTCAGGACTCCTCTGTGTGGCCTTCTTTTGATCCAGAAAGTAAAGATAATTAGCATATTCTAATTTGACCAAAATAAGGTGATCAAAGAAATAAAAATTACTTTACCTGCTTGTCAAAAAATGAAAGACTGTAATGATTGGTAATTAGAACAAAAGACACAATAATTATTTCCCTTCATTTGGCACCATGAACAAAAGATTCTAATAATGAAAGTCTGCAGGGGATTCGTTTTGTTTTGTTTTGTTTTCTTGATGTGAAACTGCAGGTCAAGGAGCTTTTCATGGAGATGGTAATGCATGGCTTTGTAACAGGGAAAAAGAAATGTGGCTTAACGGAGCAATACTTATGCCAAGACATAAAGCAGTCACTCTCAGCCATTAATGTGAGAAAAATTAAACAAAACCCTGTTCTAAGAGTAGAGGCAGAAATAACCTCAGACGTTTGTGTAACTAAAAAAAAAAAAAATTATATGCAAAGTAATTTCAATGTTCTTTTTATTCTTACCAGTACTGAGAACACGTGTGAAAGGAATGAGTGCAGCTTATTCTGATTCTATGCCTAAAATGCTTGTTAAGTTTTAATTATGGTTGTTCACTAATTTGAGGAAAACCTTACTAATTCCTCCTTAGGTTAAAAAAAAAATCTCTATTAGAAGATTATAAATTTAATTACTCCAATTACAAAATACTTTCTTGTAAATTAATCTCTAAATGATAGAAATGTATGAAGGAAGCATACTAATATATCTACCTGAAAATAACAGAAAATTAAAAAGATATATATATATATATATATATATATAAACTTACACTGATTAATTGCATAGAATAGTACAAATTACTCTTTGGTTCAAATGACATAGTCTTTACCAATATTTTTCTAGATGTTGTGGACTGAAGCAGTTTTTTTTTTCCCTAGACTACTGGAAAAATAAAACATAATTTTAACTCTGATTGTTACAACATTTCCTAATACTCTTTCCTCAACCAGGGATTTGCCAAATCTAAAAAGCTGGCTATCAGACAGAAGAGAACATTAGCTCACATAAAGACCAACCTTCTGAAATTCAACATATTGAAATTATACACTTAGAACATAGATAAAATTTTAGAAGTTATAAAGAAATTTTATTAAACACAATCATGAAATTTGAATTTCCATATCCAGTGTTGGGAAGGTCTGCAGACTTAATTTCAATGATAAAGCATCCTATTTAGTTAGGTAGCGAAACTGGTTTATTTTACCTGTCTTTTAAATCAATTGAGCTTTGTGTCTTACAACTCACAGACGTACTTTCCAAGACCCCATGTGTCCATTTCTACCTTCCAAGTCTTTCACTTTACATCTGAAAGAGAAGCCAATGTTCCTCTCATTTCCCAGTAGGAGAGTCTACATTCTACCTGGAGTAGAGGAGCCAGTCTTCAAAGTAGAAAAGCTATACCATACGTGGAAAGATGGTTCAGCTCATAGAAGCCCCACAATGCAAGCATGGGTACCTAAGTTCCAACCTCAGCACTCATGCAAGAAAGCCAGGTACTGAAGCACAGACCGGTAATCCCAGCCTGGAAGAAATAGAGACAGGACGACACCTGAAGATTCCTGGCCCATGTGTCTAGCTGAATTGTGAGCATCAAGTTCTGCGACAGAGACCCTGTCTACCTTGAACCTACATGTGTATGTACTAGTACATCCACACACTCATCTATACATATGTGTGAACACATGCATACACATACACAAAAGACCACATCTACATTTTTCAAAGTGATAATAAACATAATTTACAGCATGTAGCAGGCCAAAGAGACCAATTTTTCATAAAAGAGAAAAATTAAGTAAAACTACACAAGTAAGATCTAAAAATCTGAGAAAATTTTATTCACTTGGAACTCAGTAGGTTTTAAAATTGTACTTTGAAATCTTTTTCTTTCCCCTGCCTTCTATCTCATTACATTTATAAATTATATTATATAGATTCTTACTGTAGACACCATTTAGCTGTTCCTCTTGTCTTTGATATTTCCTTCTATCCTCCACAGTACAGACAGGATCAAAAATTCAAACAAAACTGGGCTTCATATTTCTCTGCATTCCCACTTGAGTCTGCATTTGCGGTCTTCTTTGGTTTCTGCATTATATTCTAGAGCCAAGCAATCAAGTCCAAGACATCACAGCTGTGGCCCTGGATCTCTGGCCCAGCTGAAGTACCAAATCTGAGGGCATCCACACTCCACCATTCAATGTGCCCTTCTCAGAAACACTGGGTTCTCTTGTGGATTCAGAACTCTAAGTTCTAGTCCTACAAAATAGGAAATGTTTTTTAACTCTTCAAGACTGCCTCACACAGTGGTGGCATTGCACCTAAGTTTACCCTTTATAGACGTTCTTATGACCGCATTTTACCAAGATTAAAGTGGAAGTGGTATTCATTAAGATACCATTTGTGGCCATTTGAGGGTCTTATCACCTTCCACCTGAATTACTTTCAATATTCATTTGGAAATATTTGAAGGTGAATAGTTTCCTGTGTACTTTCTGTACTTTCCTTATTAGATATCATTGGCTTATTTAGCTGTTCACTACTTGTAGAATATTTTTGCCATTAACCAATAGAACATACTATCCCCATACTTTCCAAAAGCATGTAGCATTAATTTTCTCCTTCAGAAATCTCCAGTCTAAATCTTTAGGGGGAGGTGCCACTCCTAATCATATTTTCCCTAAGGAAAATTTACATTTTCCAAATTGTGATAATCTTAGAAAATAGTATGAAATGTGACATGCAAATTGTGTCAAGGCTTCAGGAATAACATGACTAACTTTACCTTAGGTAGAATCTGAATAGTAAGTTAAAGTTAAAAATAAAACATTGAGACTCATCTAAGCATTGCCCAGGATAAATTACTGAACACAGAAAAGGGCATACTTTTGGCTAATGCACCATTTATGTTAAGCTAAAAGAGAGAGAACAGATGCTAGAAAAGAGAGGCACACTGACTTACAGAGATGAGTGGGCCCCCAGCTGCTTCTCTTGCAACTGCTGACCAGCTAGTACATCAGTGATTTCTGTTGCTATGCTTGTCTTTCCTATCTCTGCAAGGCAGAGGAACATACCTATGGGCCTATTTGCAGTCATCCACAATCCTAATTCAAAATTCTCCATGAACACAGAATATGTAGCTGCCATATTCCATGCTCAATAATAGGAAAGATGACCAAACACTGCTGCTGAAACCTTTCCTGGTATGCAATCATTTAAAGTAGCTGGGAATGTTATTTTAGACTTCTACTGATGATTCCATGAGTCTTCCTTCTCAAGAACAATGTGTAGATTTTAACACATAGAGAAATCACTAATAGAACATACCTAGCAAATTAATAGACAAAATACAATTTTAAAAAAAACATATGTACTAGAGAAGGCAGCAAAGAAAAGAAAAAAGAAAGAATAGATTGCTACAAAAATATGTACTGGACAGACGTGGTGAACACACGCTTTTGATCCAAGAAATCGGGAGGCAGAAGCAGGTGGATTTCTGAGTTCGAGGCCAGCCTGGTCTACAAAGTGAGTTCCAGGACAGCCAGAGCTAAACAGAAAAACCCTGTCTCAAAAAAACAAAACAACAAAAAAAGTACTGATAGACTTAAATGCAAATTTTACTTTAATTTCACTGTAAAAGGAATGGATTGATGAAGTACTCTAAATAAAATAAAGGAAATTTCCTGAACAATGAATGGTTAGGGAAGAAATTTAAAAACAATTTTTTAAATCATAGATTTAAGTAAAACTGAAAGATATATAGCTGATGTGGCTGAGAGGAAAATGCTTGAATATGAATGCTTACACTGAAAAATCAGAGCAGCCTCAAATAAATAACATAGGGAAGCACTCAAGGTCTTAGAGAACCAAGGACAAGACAAACCACGAGGAAACAAAGTGCAAGACACAGTAAAGATCAAGACAGAAACTAAGGAAATGGAGCCCAAAAGAAGAATAAGTACAACAACAACAACAACAACAACAACAACAAGATGGATCTTAAAAACAGAAAAGGGATAGCAAGGCTCTGCCCTACAGCATAACCAGAAAGAATGAAGAAGAAAAAGGACTCAAATGAATAAAATCAGAAATGAGAGGGGAGAGGTTACAACAAATTCCAATGAAATTCAGAGAACTGTTATGAATAACTTTGAAAACATATTACCAAACCTGCATAATTCATGAGAAATTGATACATTCCTATATACATATGACCTATACAGTTAAAAGAACAGCAATTTAGGCAGACTCATAATAATCAATGGCACAGAAATAGTAATGAAAATCTTCTAAGAAATAAAATTCTGAGGTCATATTGATTTATCACTGAATACCACCAAATCTTTAAAGAAGAATTCAAAGGTCAACAAAATTATCATAAACCAGAAAGGAAGACATGACCAAACTTACTATATGAAACTACTGTATCTTGATAGCAAAGCTATATAAGGATACACACACACACACACACACAAAAAGAAAAAACAAGTCATAGAAAAACATAGATTAACATAAACCCCAAAATTCTCAATATAATAACTTGAAAACTAAAGTCAACAACACACTGATATCATCATCATGACCAAGATAGTTTTATTCCAGGGATGTAAGGAAGATACATTTAAATGTAATACAGTATAAGAACAGACCCAAGGGAGGAAAAATCTCTTAATCATCTTAATAGGAGCAGAAAAAGCTTTTGACATGGTGCAACATCCCTTAATAATAAATAGACACCTGAAGACACTTACCTGTGAGCAACAGAATTTCAAAGATGCTTAATCAGGAGACAGTGTTTGCTCTTTGACCACTGCCTTCTCATCAAGTAGCAGTCCCAAGGATATCATGCTTTGGAGAACTATCTCCATAATACATTAGACTATCTGAACTTAAAAGATACTAACATTCTCCTTAACATAACTCCTAGGAATCTGTATTTGGACAAACAATAACTAATAACAAATAATTTAATTACCTATATTTTCTATGAAGGGTATCTATGATTCGGTTTATCATGAAGATTTGGGGATCTCTCACATAAAAATTTTATGGTAAAATATAAAATATTAAACTCATCAGTACTCCAAGAGGTTTAAGTATCTGAGTATCTAAAGACTCTTTGCTAGGCCATTACATAGTTTAATCTTATATACCTACTCAGTTTACCGCATGATACCTATAAAGGCCACAGCAGATTTATAGTGACTTTCAGCAAAATAAAAGGTTATTTATCAATCTTTAAGATTTTTACAGTTTATTTATTTTGTGTGTACATGTGTGTGAACACATGGATAAAGGTGAGGGGACAATGTTCATTAATCTCTTCTCTCCACCATGTAGGTTTCAAGGGTCAAATCCAAGTCGTCATACATACTAGCCAAGCACCCTTTCCCTAAAAGCCATCTCACTGGCTCAAGGCTATTTTAAACTAAGCAGTGTGCAGAAAATAACACTGATATAATGAAGAAATCTTCAACAATTGATTAGAAAGCTACTCTTTTAAAATTAAAATTTCAAGTTAGAATATAAAGTAATGGGTTTCATCGTGAGAGTTTCATACATATTCATCATAATATTTTGTTATCATTTATTTCCACTTTTAAACTCCCAAAACAACAAACAAACAAAAAAGCAACTTAGGACCAACATTAAAAAAAATCTAAACTATCAGTTTCAGAATTGAAGAACTTTAAAAAAAAATTATTTTTGCTCACTTACTATAGAATCCATTTGCCTTCCCAGTGAGAAATCGCTCCACGCAGTTATAGGTTATTTAAAGAAAAGAAATAATGCGTGTCCAGCTCTGGCTAGTGCTCAAAGAGAAGCCACTCACAAATGGAAGATTTTACTAACTTATAGGTATCATAGGCTTATGTATGTATTCCAACATATGTTCATCCTTGTCTCTTTTATGTCCAGCTTCCACTTTACACTTTGGAAAATTTAAATAGACAAAAACTGCAAATCTGGCCACTTGGGCAGATTTACACAACAGACACAGTGTCAGAATTATGTATTAAGTACAGCAGCGATTTTCAATAGTTGTTACCCAGGGTCATGCTGACCACCAGGTAGAATTATACTTTTCCTGACAAGCGCACAGGGGGAGTTAATGGTGGACCAGGACTTGGTAATAGTCCCAACACTGTGTTATTCCCCTTGAGCTGCCTCTTGGCAGCATGTTCTTTGATATGAGACCGAGCCAATTGGCTAATTGTAAATCAGGGATGTCTCCTTTTGTTATGATAATGGGGCATAATCTTGATGGATAAACATTAGCAGAGATTTTCTCAGCAGCCCTAAACTCCAATTATGCTACGAAATTTTCTTTCTTGTGGTTTCTAACAAGTCTGGTTAGCACGCACTTATCTTCCAGTCATATTAAAGGCGGCGCTCCTGTAGCTGAATCCTACAGTGGTTAACTTAGCTTTTTCTGTGCAAGTTTATTAGTAAATTCTTTGTGGCACCAATTTTATTGCTTCAAGTGCATCCCATTCATTGTAAGAATTTAAGACTGACACAGCGATTGCTCACAACTCTAGTGAATGAGATTACATGAAAACACTCGCGCCGAGTCTTGTCATCTCCATCACCACCATCAATTATAACTCATTACACGGACTCTAAAGGGAAAGCCCAGCTCTGTACGCCAACACAGCTGGGAAACATTGGGCTGATTTGGCATGCAGAACACAGATCTCATTTCTGCTGCCTTCCATGTGAAGGGCTTTTATAGCAAGATGTAATGTAATAGATGTACTTAACAGCGTCATAAAGAAGGCTTAGATTGGGAGTTTGCTTATCTTTTGGAATGAAGCCCCTTGGGAAATAAAAAAAGTGTTCTTTTATAGTATGCCTTTTAGAAATTTCTTTAGAATGAATAAGCTTTTTTATTAGCAAATTAAGTGTGTTAGATATAAAGTTTATTGCCTTTAAACACAGGAAAATCTGTTTGGGTTCATCTTTTAAAATATTGGCTTTTGAAGAAATCTGACTTGCTAATGTCTAAGGTAACTACTTCAAAATGCTGATATGTTAAATTTTTAAACTTTATTTTGTTTTACATTAAAATTTTGAAATGTCCACCTTTCTGAACTAATTCTTAAAACCTATTAATTCATTTGAAGTTGTTCCCTGATGCCATAGAACAATAACTTTGCATATGATAATGTGTTCACATAAAACACTTATGTGAGCAAGCTAAGTGTGTAATTATTTCTATTTAACCTAACATAATCCACCTTAAGAGATTTTACCTAAAGATCCATGGAACTAAAAAGAAATCACTACATTATACTTCCTCATTGTATAGAACTCCACCAGTGCCTTTTCTCAGTATTGAATGAGTCTCTGTATAAACACGAGAAAACAAAACAGAATCTTTACTATGTGTTAACATGAGGATAGTAGCAGTACTTATTTACTATATTATCACATCATCTTATTTTTTAATACTTTTTTCTGCCAGAGTTTGTTTTCTGCTCCCTTGGTATAACTGGTACCATTTAAAAACAGTAGCTTTTGATGATTGGAGAAAGACAGTATTCACTGGAAGGCAGTGAGCCTTGGCTGAGAATGCCACTGGAGAAGACTAGTACACAGGGCGCTCTCGCAAAGGAAGGAATCAGCCATCCTGAGATATACATGTTCCAGTTCAGAACCTTTGTCCTAGAGTAAGAAAAGTCTTTAGGGATAATGTCTTCTGTATTGTCTTGAAGCATCACCTGTCAATAAAAATAAAAGTGCATGGCCAGCCAATAAGCTGAGGCAGGATTAGAAGATGGGACATCCAGCTGGAAGAGAGGAACTCTGGGAGATAGTCAGGGGCAGTAAATATCCCCTCCAGGATTCTGAGGAATTCAGGAATATAAAACTGATTAGAGGAAACTAGTCATGCAGCAGACATGTATAGATGTATAGCAGAATAAGTATAGGTGGGTTAATATAAGTTACAGACTACTGGAGGAACAAACCTAGCTTATGGCCCAAAGCACTGTTAATAAAATATAGCCTCTGGTTATAATTAAGGAACTAGGGCACAGGTAGAAAAGCCCACAGTTTAAAAAGTCAAATACCAAAGACCATCTAATCCATTATTTATGAGCAATAAGATAATTAATAAAGTACTGATATAGACAACAAACAACACCCTTGGTGTTGGAAACCGAAATAAACCATCCCAGAGTGTTGGATCTGTAGGCTTCCCAACAATACACTACAAGAAAATAAGTTAAGCTTTATATAAACAAACAATGTTAGAACACTTCATTGAAAGACAGAATATCCCAGCAAGTACACTATAGAGGTTGCCATTGCTCAGTTCCAAATTAGAAGTGCACTTTTCTCACCAAAGGAAATCAGAAGTTGCTTCATGAGACTTTCAGAGTTTGAGCCCAAAGGCACTGAGGAGGTAGGTGTAGGTAACACAGACATAGGCCAAGTTCTACTTCTTCACTCATTGAAAACTAAAAGCCTTTCTCTGGTCCATAAACCTCTTATGGATAAGAATAAGTCTAAAAGGATGGAGATAAGAAAACAGATAAAGGGATGCTTCTAAGATGTATTAGGATGCTAAGATGCATTAGACTGGGTGCTTTAATATGAAGGCTGTGACAGTTTCTATTATACCTTTAATTTCAGATAAACAATCTACACTTGCTGACCAAATGCAAGTGAAGAGTGAGAAAATCCAAAGAACATGCAAATGAAACATGCAAGGACCATATGAGAGGACCAGAGAGCAATGGAGAAGGGGAGTGAATGCAAGTTGAGAAGGGAGGAGCCTGAGCAAATTAAAAGATGTGTTAGAGGCTGTTGTGTAATTAACCAAATTCTGCACCCAGTCTACACAGCAGACAGTACAAGAACAGTTCAACATTTTAAATGTACTAATTAAATTACAATTTTTGGATCCTCGTTGTCCACACTGATGGAAAAATTAAACCAATTCCTCTTGGGGTCTCTCACTCCCTCATCAAGGTTGCCCATGAATATAGCTAATCCCTTAGTTACTGGCCATAACTCTGAATCCAGCCAATCATTCAATCTTTTTGTCTAACCTTTGTTCATTTGAGACATGAAAATATTTATGGAGATAAAAGTCCTAGTTTGAGGAGCCAGCTACCTTGCTGTAATACCAATTTAAAAACAAACAAAAGAAAAGAACCATTACCACAGCCCAAAGACACCCATCCTCTTTCCAATCTCTGTGAGCTTTTCCTGTATCATAGCATTCAAGAGCTTTATCCTTCTTATATATCCCCTTCAAATGGTTTAGGGTTTTGTCAAAGAAAACAATATTTGAGTTCAGGCCCTTTTCTTTCCACATTCCCCTAATTTCTAGAAAAGAGGTGACCAAGCCTAATAGCTTACTTATGCTGAGAGCAAAGAACATGTTAGAGAAGACACGTACATAATATTTTCAGAGATTTTTTTCATTTACATTTTGTTTGTTTATAAACATACTGAATATGTTTAACACGTGGCTATATTTCAGTATGTGGGCTCCACCAGGTGGTAAGTACAGATAGCATCACAATATCCAACTTTCAGTCAACAAGTTACTCGTATACGAAACTGTGGGATTCTGTGACTGAATCTCAAATTATGTGTGTGATTTTGCTGTCCCTTAGTAGGAATGGCTGACCTACCGAGGGACAGTTAAATTCGTGATGAAAATGATGACTTTCATCTTTGATATCACAGAAGGAACTCTTCCCAAGTAACACTGGAAATTCACTGCTTCATTGTTGACAAAATCAGCGCAACTTTTTAAATCACCAAAGTTATGGCTCCTAAATAGGAAATGTACATGACTTCTTTGGAAAAAAAAGTAAGGGAAACAAGTCTTCTGTACAATATCCAAGAGATGGGAAAGGGATTTCTTTGTTTCTGGTAATAAAAAATACAGGTCCCCCCCACCCCCACTGGTCACCCCAGCTAACCAAGTTAGGATCTCAAAACCAGTGAAGAAGTGTTTTCCTGACTAGGCCACTTACTTCCTCTGACCATGCAGTGGCCAGCAGCACTTTAACACTGTTCGACCAAGGTTTTAAAGGTAACAGGGTGAGTGGAAAGTAGGAAAATTTCTCTGAATCTATTGTACAGCTTTATTTATACTTCTCTGCTGCAATATGCCCGATTTCCACATTGACAGACCATTTCCCCTTAACCCTGCAAATTACCACTTCAAGTAGCAAGCCCCATAGTCATGAAATTGTTAGAGTCCCTCAGACCACAAAGGTCAAAGACCTTTTCTGCCAAGGTTTCCTGGCTACCATGGACTTTAAGAGATGCAAATGGATGTTTTCAAATTGAAGGAGCCAAGTTAAGAGCATCTAGTTCCTGGCAAATATAGAAGTGGATGCTCACAGTCATCTCTACAAAGGAACACAGGGTCCCCAAGGTAGGAGCTAGAGAGAATACCCAAGAGCCGAAGGGGTCTGCAACCCTATAGGTGGAACAACAATACGAACTAATCAGAACCCCCATATCTCTAGCTGCATATGTATTAGAAGATGGCCTACTCGGCCATTATTGGGAAGAGAGGACCCTTAGTCTAGCAAACTTTATATGCCCCAGTATAGGGGAATACCAGGGCCAAGAAGTGGGAGTGGGTGGGTAGGGGAGCAGGGCGGGGGGTGGGTATAGGGGACTTTTGGGATAGCATTTGAAATGTAAATGAAGAAAATATCAACAACAACAAAAAAAAAGAGCATCTAGTATCTACTATAAATCTTTAACCCATAAACTGCTGAGCCATGGCTCACTATGTACTGGTTTTAAAAAAAACCTCTTCAAATATTGCAAAATGGAAATGCCTTACAGCTAAGACTGTATTTGGAAACCAT
The DNA here is from genome assembly GCA_902729485.2 of Mus minutoides. Lineage (NCBI taxonomy): Eukaryota > Metazoa > Chordata > Mammalia > Rodentia > Muridae > Mus > Mus minutoides. The sequence continues at coordinate 168,920 of LR750706.1, forward strand.
GCTAGAAAAAAAAATCATGTAAAGATATTGCAGAAGTCTATTGTAATACAAATTTATTTTTCTGAGTGCTCTGTTTCCTTTTGTTTATCCACCCTAATGAATCCATTTTCAGCCCATGTTTATGCCCTGATTGATGTCCTACAGGTATGAGGACTGTGGGTTTCACTTTCCAAAACAGTTCTTATATGTATTGAGCCAGCCCAGGGCATCACCATATATCAATAACAGAGAAATGGGTATGGATTCCCCTCTTTGTCTTCGAGCATTCCCTGAGCGTCCTTTCCAATATGTTTCTACAGTTCTCATTCCGCACCTTTCATTTAAGGAATCCATCTCTCACTGCTCTGGTAAAGTATCTAGATATGGCTAGTCCTTAGTTCTTCGGTCTCCTCATCTGTTCCTTTATTTTCTATAACTCTCTACATTCAGATCTTCATTGAATACTCTTCCATGATTTTTTTTTTCCTTTCCAGGACTCAGATGGTTATAAGGGGCATACTACATATTACATATCCCACATGTACACTTAATTTCTGCACTCATACAACGACTTAGTTTCTTCAAGCTGGAGTCATAGATGAAATTCACCTTAAAAGCTCCTATCAAAGAAGAGCCTACAGAAAAAGAAACAGCTCACTGCTACCCTCTGCCATCACAGTGGCTATAATTTGGCATTTAAAGGACCAGCTTCCACATTATTAAGATTAATAGGACACATGACTTACAAGATCTCTTAAAACTTTCCACAATATAAAACACTCAGCAATGCCAATACCATTAAACTAACCTTAGCTGTACATCACTTAGAGTTAACAATCATTCCTTCAGCTGATGTGTCTGCCATAGCGCTGTGTTATTTGTGATGTATTACAGGACTGAGATTCGTTAGACAGTTTACAGCGTGGACAGGTTATGCTGGGCTGGCAGTTTTGCCAAGCCAAAAAGAAATATTACATGAAGACAGCATTTGTACTTTAAACAAAAAAGCCATGCATATTTTCCTCTTACTTAAATTTGCTCACGGAACCATTTTCCACACATAAATGAGCAGTAAAAGTGTTTGGAATATGCTACTCTATTCTTATCCAGTGCAAACAAAATGAGAACCGTGTTTTCATAACTAAAATGCAACCGACCATGCCCTGGCCCTCCTTTTCCCATGAGTGCAATGTATGGTAGTATAAGTCAGCTAACACTGGGCAGGGAAATTGAATATTGATGGAATTTACTGTCACGTTAGAGATGGAGGGTTTTAGCATAGAATACAAAAACCATGCCTGCTCAGTAGGCTTAATTTGATCTGATCATTTAATTATAAATATAGTAATTGTAAGAATAGAGCAACTGAGAGGACATATAGGAGCCAATATGCTGAATATTTCTCAGCCATGTTCTCCCCAGCACAGAGTTTATAATCAGTCACCAAGGAGTTATACAAGGCCCTTTATACAAAATTCAAATTTAAAATAATTTAATTTAGCATATTTATTTAAGAATATGTGTACTTATTTTGCCAGTTTTAAATGTTTTGTTAACTTATGGAAGTTGTTAAACTTAGATAAAAAAAATGTTGAGGTAATTCTAAAGCTACATAATAAATGATTATGTTAGCTCCACTGCTCCGAGGACTTCTGTCCTCATTTACTCGTTTCCAGTGTAAGGCATAAGGCTTTAGGACAAACACTGTCTTCATCACTTGGAACTGGTATCTATAGACTTCTTTTCATTTGTGTATGAGTATGTGTTGTATGCGTATGTGTGGTACATACATGTGTCAGATGTATATACTATGGAGCCTGCCCAAGCAGAGAATGACCTCAAGTTTCCTGCTCCACCTTATTCCTTTGAGACAATGTATCTCCACCAACCTGGAGCTAGGCTGGTATTATTTGTATATAGAGCCTACTGAATTCACTGAGTACTGTTCTTATGGGCCCATGTCCAGGGCTGACCACTTGAGTTTAGATAGCCCATACAGGGGCCCACTTGTTCCTAGAGAGAATTAATTCTCCTCTCAGCAGCTATCAACCACCTATAGTTCCTTACATAAGGGTAAGATCTCATAGTATCTCCTGTTTACATTGACACATCAACTGAGGGCAATATACTTATCTGTTTAGGCAACCATATTATTGACACTTCACAAGTGCGTTTTTTTCTGTTGTGTCTAGTGGACACCATCTAGCAGCCAGCAACCTACTTTTCTCGCTCTTAACAACATTTCTGACCCTCTTTCCAAGAGATTGAATTGTAGATGTGGCATTTGGAGTTGGGTGCCCCATGGTCTCCTACTTTCTGCTTGTTTTTCTCTGTGACAGTTTCCGACTGTTGTACAAAGTAACTTCTTCCATGAAGGATGTGGACTGCATTTATCTGTGCATAGATCATTAAGTTTGCACAATAAGGTTACATAATACATTAGTTTAGAATAATAGTAGCAGTGGCTTCTTCTCTAGTATCTATAACCTTTCCAGCCACTGTTTGTTGGCTGGGTTTTCAGTACCAAGTATGAATTTCGCCCATTAAGTGGGCCACAGATCCAGTAGCTGTTGGTCACCTCCAAGATTAAAGTAAACTATTGCATGATTGGGGTATCCTGCCAAGCCAGTCATCATTGTTGCTTACAGGCTTGATGGCTGAGTCAGATTACCAATTGTCCCCTCTGTTGACAGCTTGCATAGCACCTATGACAGCGATTTCCCAGGACTTGGCTTCCAAAGCAGCTCCTTCAAATTCTGTGCCTGAAGTATGTGCTCTCTTCATTACTGCTATCTTACATTCAAGTTCTAGAAGAAAACCGAGGGTAATAGCAATAGCTTATACTATTGAGGAGATGGACATGAAGGGAGCTCCCCTTTGCCAGGCACTAGGGGTTTTGTAGAATAGTACCTTACTTTTATGGGAGCCCAAGTAGCATAACTTTATATGTGTGTGTAAATGTATGTACATACATCTACGAATATATTCATATGCACACCCACATACTGGATTTAAAGAAAGCTTATAAAATAATGTTTCCTTGTGGATTCTTTGAAACATCTTCAGTGATATTATCTCATCTCTTAGATTTACTTCGCTCTCCCACTTGCTAGTTATAGTCTCTCCCCAATTTTCCCATTACTCCATTATGGTCTCCCTTACTATTGTCCTCCCTAGAATTCCTTTCCCTTTCCACTTTTCTGGTTTCTGTAGTCTCTTAAGATTATGTGATAAAATCTAAAAAGTCAGAGCCAGGTCCATAAATAAGAGAGAAGATGGAGTATAGCTTTTTCTAGGTCTGGGTTACTTCACCCAGTACAGTAGTTTCCAGTTCCGTTCATTTACCTGAAAATTTTAATGGTTTTGTTTTTCTTGACACCTGAATAGTATTCCAGAATGTATAGTGTACCCATTTTCAGTATCCATTCTTCAGCTGAAGGACATTTAGGTCATTTCCATTTTCTACCTGTTATGGATAAAGCAGCAATCATCATAACTAAGCAAACATGGAATAGGATATATAGTCCTTTGGGCATATGCTCAGAAGTGATGTAGCCAGATTGGATAGAAGCTCTTCAGTGTTTTGAGATTTCTCCACTCTGATTTACAGAGTGGTTATACCAGTTTGCAATCCCACATTCTTGCTAGCACTTTTTTTTTCCAGATGTTTTCTTGATCTTAGCCATTGTGACAAAGGTCAGATAAAATCTCAGAGTAGTTTAATTAGTTTTTTCTCTAATTGCTAAAAGTATTGCATACTTTAAAAGATACTTCTTAGCTGTTTTATTTATTGAGATCAATATCAAAATTTTAAATTGGGTTGTTTCCTTGACTCTTTAGGATATTTTGTAAATTGTGTATATTTTGGGTTTGTTGTCAGAATCTTTATGAAGTAAGCCCTCCAAGATCAATGAGACTGGAACAAACCAAGCACATGACAGTTTCTGAAAGACCTTGATATTAGGTCCAGTTTGCCTTCTCATTTTAGGCTCTAAAACCACAAGGTTGGACAAGCCAGCAAGTGAGGTTGTTCAGGTTGCTAAGTGCATTGGCCTGTTGTTTCCATTGTTTGTCTGGGTTATTATGGTCTAGATAGCCATGTGTGACAATAAGCAATGCGCCCGGTGCTTGAAGCAAATCATTAAACGAATCAATAAATCAGCATCTAATAATTGATCTTTCCTACCTATTGTGTTTCATGTTATTAACCTATCAAATGTATAACTGGCCAAGTGTCTTGTGCCCTATGTGGGCCTCCTCTTTACTCTGTTGGTTGTTTCCCCTACTGCACAAGAACACTTTAGTCTAATGGGAGCCCTCCCCAAGCAAATGGAATTCTATATAGAAAATCCTTTCCTTTATAAGTTGCACTTTTAATAATGAATTTAATGCACACAATTCTTCTTAGTAAAGTCTTTCTTTTGCAATTTCATACATGTATACTGTGTATTCTGGTTCTTCTCTCTCAATTTTCTAACATGTCACTCCTTCACCTACAACACACAACAAATCTTACTCTTACTTGTAGGTTTTGGTTTTGATTAGTATCCCACAGAGTCTAATCAGAGCCATTTGAGAGATCCTGAGGTTTAACTATCAAAACCAGGCAAGAACCCCACTGAATACTATGTTCAACCCTCTCCAAGAATCTCTTGGGTTACCACAGTTATGTAGTGAGTGGTAGAGCACTGTAAGTCCCTTGCCCTCCACACCTGACCATTGGAGGGCTTGACTTTGGTGAGACCAGTGCCAGGTAGCAGGATGTTGTATCTTATCTTGATGCAGCCAAACAGCTTGTAAAGTGGCATTAATAAACTCATACTGTTATGTGTTTCAAAGCACAACAAGATCTTTGTGTTAACTTTAAAAATTTTTACATTCCTTTAGATAATCAATACAGCAAGGTAAACTATAACAAATACTATTTAAATTAAATTTTAGATTAGTTTGAAACATTCGTTTCCTAATACAGGCATATGAATCATCAATTTATTTGTGAAACTCAGATGCCACCTACTGTCTACAGAAATAAATGCATTATTTTTCAGAGATGCTTTACTAGCAACCTGCTTGTCTCTAGACAAAGATGCACAAATGAAGCTTAGTTTTCCAATGACAGAAAGTACTTAGCAATTTCAAGGCCATAAAACACTAAGTGATACTATTTAAAGGTCATTAATTTATGACAGGATAAACTATTCCTTGATACTCACACTTGCTCTAGTAGTTTTTCTAAGTGTGGAGCTTGGGATAAAGCACTTGCTGCACAAGTGTGACGAGTGGAGGTCAAATCTGAAGACCCCACATAAAGCCCAGTGTAGTAGTCCACGTTCCACATCTGTTAACCCTAGTACATCTGTGAGGACATAGGAGACAGGCAGGAGATTCCTGAAACTCCCATACCACCCTGTCTTATGGTAAAAGGCTCAGACCAACATTTAGTGTTATTCTCTGACTTCCACAAGTACCCAGTGAGATACATACACCCTCACTCACATACACATGCACATAAATACAAGCACACACACACACACACACACACACACACACACACACACACACACACGCGCGCGCGCGCAAATAAATTGTTGTAGGTTTTAGTTACATTTGTGTTCTGTCAGTTAACATACTCAGCAGAAAATCATACAGGGATGTTTTTCTTCTTTACCTTAATTCTATTAAAATAATCCAGATATTGAAATTGACATAAACAAGAAATAGAAATATTTCATCATGAGAATTCCTTTAAAGTTCTTCTTTATAGACATTTTCAGTGTCTTCTGTCTGCCAGATTTTTAATCCCTATCAACCACTAACCTGTTCTCTACTTCTGCATTTGTCTTTCCATGAGCAGGATGGGTCATACAGTATTTGAGCTCTTGAGACTTGGTAGTTTTCACCAAACCTAAATCTACAGAAATTCACCCAGATGATGGTTTATATGAGTCTTTAATTCTGCAGACTCCTTCGGCTCTTGGGTACTCTCTCTAGTTCCTACACTGGGGACCCTGTGTTCCATCCTATAGATGACTGTGAGCATCCCCTTCTGTATTTGCCAGGCACTGACAAAGACTCAAAGGAGACAGCTATATCAGGGCCCTTTCAGCAATATCTTGCTGGCGTGTGCAGTAGTGTCTACATTTGGTGGCTGATTATGGGTTGGACCCCCAGGTGGGGCAGTCTCTCGATGGTCCATCCTTTTGTCTTAGCTCCAAACTTTGTCTCTGCAACTCCTTCCATAGATATTTTATTCCATATTCTAGGGAGGAATAAAGTATCCATGGGTTGGTCTAGTGGATATTGTCCCAGAAACCTAGAATACCCAAGATACAACTTCCAAAAGTAAATGTTTTCCTTTATAAGAGTTCCCGTGGTCATGTGTGGTCATCGTGTCTCTTCACAGCAATAGAAATCATAACAGAGATACCACCTTACTGAAAGGCAGACAATGATGGGTCAGTGGTGAGGGAACCATACTTTGACCAGAACTGCTTGGATGTGCATTTCCTTAGCCCTCTATTTAAACTTTGCTCTGTTTTCAGGATATGTAAGATGGACTTGAAGAGTTAGTTCAGAGCTCTTTGTCCCTCTTGCCTATACAATCACATTGAATAAATCTTTTACTGCTTCCTACAATCAGAAAAGAAGTAGAGTTGCATTTTAAGTGTTATAGCCACTGCAATAGATAAATGGTTATATTTATAGATACATAGGTAAATTACAGATAGATGTAGATCATATAGATATAGTTGATTAGATATCGATATAGAAATATATGTGTCCTTTTCATCTTTGGTGTTTGATGTTAAAAGTCAGCCTGTTTGTATTTCTCTGGAGTAAGTTTCCAGGAGTGCAATTGTTCATTTGCATGGTAGTTAGATCCCCAATTCAATAGCCTTAATTAATTAATTAATTTGACTTCCAAATTGTATAAATACTTGTGAGATTATTCTAGCATATTGAATGTATAGCTATAGAATATTTGCCTTTCTTTATAGTAAATTAGAGTAAATAAGAGATTGCCAATCAGAAAGTGAAAAGGGGGTTGAATAATTGTGCTGTGAATTATGTTGTTTTACATTGTCATCAGCAATACATGACAGAGCTTTAATACTGCATGTGCACTAAAAGGGTTATTTTATAGCCTTTTTTCTTTATTCCAAATGAGATTTTTGTCTTCTCCTTTTTGTTATAAATAACTGTTTCACAAGTCACAGCTCATGCTGGTGAAGACGTGTAGCAAGAGGAACACTTCTCCATTGCTGATAGGAGTGAAAATTTGTACAGTCACTATGGAAATCAGTATGCCAGCTACTCAGAAAATTGGCAATCAATCTACCTCAAGTTCTATCTATACCAATTCTGGGCATATGCCTAAATGATGTTTCATCTTTCCACAAAGACAGTTCATCAACCATGTACACAGCAGCTTTATTCATAATATCCAGAAACTGAAAACAACCTGCATGCATTTCAACCAAAGAATGATAAAGGTGTGGTACATTTACACAATGGAGTATTATGTAGCTGTTAAAAATGATGCCATGAAATTTGCAGGAAAATAGATAGAACTAGAAGAAAATCATATTGAGTGTGATAACCCAGACGTGGAAAGACAAATGAAGCATGTACTCATAAGTGCGTGAGAGCTGTTAAGTAAATGATAATCATATTACAATCCACAGACACAGAGAAGCTAAGTAACAAGGTGGGCTCCAGGGAGCAAACATTAATCTCCCTCAAAGGGGAAGTAGAATAGTCTCTTCAGGTGCACTGGGAGCATGTGGAGATGGGAGCTGTAGGGACCAGGTGGAGGGAGAGGAATGAAAGGAGAGAATAGGAAGAGACTACTGAATTGGAGGGCATTGGAGAGAGTTAATGTGGAAACCTAGAACAGTGGAAAATTCCTGGTATCTATAAGGGTGAACCTAGTGGGGGAGGGCTCTCAGTAATGGAGAATACAGAGCATAAACAGTTCATTTTCTGTAACCCGGCAAGGCTTCCAGTGGTGGGATTAAGACACCAACACGGCCACAAAACCTTCGAGCTACAATCTGTCTTGCCTGCCAGATGGACTGTGGCAATGATGCAGGAGAACTTGTAGGACTTGCCAACCAATGACTGGTCTAGTTTGACACCCATGCCAGGAAAGGCAGTCCATGCCTCAAACTGCTTGGATGACCAGGAACCAGACGCTGGATAGCACAGAGATCTAGGGTATAACTAAGCACAACTGGCTAAAAACATAAGTAAATCATTTTTAAAAAATGATTCCTAATGATTTCCTTATACACTCATAGATCAGTGCCTACCCTAGCCATCATCAGAAAGTCTTTCTTCAGCAGATGATGGTAGCAGATGCAGAGGCCCACAGCTAAATAGTAGGAAGAGAGTGAGTCTGGGTTGGAGATCCCCATTGGGTCCCTCCCCTCAAAGTTTAGGGAACCTTACAGAGAAGGGGAAGGATAAATTGTGTATCCCAGGGGTTTGTGGACATGTGACAGAAGAGCATCGTCAGCTGAATCAACTAAGCAGGGCTCATCGGGGTGCATAGAGAAGCCTATATGGGTCTGTGCTAGGTTATCTGCACATGTGTTATAATTGCTGGCTTAGCAATGTTTTATAACTCCTGTTAATGAGAAGGAGGGTGTCTCTGACTCTTTTGACTGCTCTTGAGATTCCTTTCCTTCTACTGGGTTCCCTTGCTCAGCTTTTATGTAAAATCTGTGCCTGATCTTACTGTATCTTGTGCTATGTTGTGTATGTCACTGGGAGGTTTGCTCTTTTCTGGAGGGGGGGTTGGAGGGGGTAGGGAAGGTGGAGAGAACTGGGAGGAGTGGATGGAGGCAGAGTGGCAGTCGGAATGTATCGTATGAAAGAAGAATACATTTTTGAAGATAAACATAAAAATGACTGCTTCACATCCACACCCACCTTTGTGTTTAATTCTAGCTTGTCTTTCAAAAGTTGCTTTACTCTCAAAAGTAGTGTTCTTCATTCCCAGGATATCTTCTGCCTTAGGATACATAAAGGCATAATACAAAGACTATTTATGATCTCTAAATTTGAACAGATGTCTATTTATGACATTATTTACAAGTGGTTTTGGTATCCATGGCTTTGGTGGTACACAAATGTGACTTTAGCACAACAAATGTAGATATAAAAATAACCACCAATATATATTTGCATTACATCTCTTCAGAAAATATATTTCTTGTTATAATATTCTAATTAGCAATTCTAGATAACATCAAAAAGAAAGAATTATTGTAGGGTTGAAAAAAATAGCTGGTAGGTAAGCATGCTTTGCAAGCACAGGGGCCTGAGTTTTAATCCAAGCACCACATAGAAATACAGGCAGTGTTACACAGGTACCTGTAAGGCCCGACGGTGTTGGCAATGAAGGCAGGGGGATGAGTGGAGCTTAGCATAGTCATCAGTCTGGCTTCACATTCAATGAGATTGTATTCCTGTTTCAAAGGAATAAGCTGAAAGGCTTCAGAGTGTTAACAGAACACCAGATGTCCTGCATTGTCCTCTGAACACACAAACATATGCATGTGCACACATGAGAGTATATATACCACATACATACACATTCAATAAGTTATTTTTCTTTTTCTCTTTTATAAGGTATTCCTTAATCTAACAATATAATTAGTTAATTGAAAGTGATGGAAAATGATGCCTTTCATGGTTTAAAATCTTATTTCTCATTCACTATGAGTATCTCTAAAGTGAAGGAGTAACCAAGAAAAATATCCTTAGCACACATACATATCTTTGATTCTGTGCATCCCAAGATAGGGGCAGTATATAAATTATTAAGATATACTAAATTTTCTTTTGTATTTATTTTATAAACTTCAGTAGTTAAAAGGAAGCATTTACTTATATACATCCTTTATATCCACCACACATTGTGTTGATGTTTCGTTCCATATCCTGCATGCAAAGCCCAAAGTCAAAGCCAATGACACAGCCAAGTCTAATATCAACTCTGCTGTTACCTAGTTTTTGAATCTTTGACAAAGTGACAGAAAGGATAAAAATCTTCCAATTAATTAAAACTCAAATACTTTTTAGAAATTCTATGAGGCAACAATGAGGAAGGCTGCCATGAATATAATTGAAATGAAAATTTATAAATATGTATGGGCTTCAATTACCTAAGGCATCGAAGACTTCCTTAATAATATTTTCTAAAATTTAGGTATATTTGAGCCATGGTATGCCAGGTGTGGTATTGTGTTCCTTGACTATAGTCCCAGAACTTCAAAGGGAAGAGACTAGAGGTTGAAGCCAGCCTATACTATATATCGAATTCCAAACCAACCTTGACTGTATAGCAAGATACTGTCTGAAAAATAAAGTGAGAGAGAAAACATATAATCTTTGCTATTCAAAATCAAAGCAGAAATTGTATGCAAGGATACAGCAATATATTTTACTTCTATAAGAATCTCAGCTGGAACTTTATAAAAAATTATTTAAGTGTATGGTGTTTTCCTGCAAATATATTTTCACTCACCTACCTGGTGCCTGGAAGAGGCCAGGATCCCCTTAAACTATAGTTGCAAACGGTTGAGAGCTGTCCTGTGGGTTCTGGCAATCAGTGAGTACTCTTAACTGATGAGCCGTCACTCTAGCCCTCAACTGTAACTTTCAAAAATGCATTATAAACATTTTTGAATACTTTATTTAAAAATCTAAGTAATTCAAAAACATTTCTCTTACCTTCCTTTTTCAATGCTTGAGATAAACCGAGGCTTCATGGAAGCAAGACAAAAACTACACCTTATGGAAGACATCTAGCTCTCCCCTACAGTGTAAGCAAGAGTGAGGCTAGCCACATTCTGCACCATATTGTCTTGTAAAGCTAAACCATAGTGGTAAGGCACTGCTCCCAGGCACCCAGGAGATCATAAGAAATAACAACTGCATGGCTAAACATTGTTTGATGCCATAGATATGTTAAATGCATTTTGAAACCATGATGTTTGTAATCTATGTTTGTTTGTTTGTTTTTTCTTCAGGACATAGGTCCACTATAAGTAAAGGAGAAAACTAAACCAATTAGTTTTCAACCTCAGGTCTTAAATCATCACACAACTAAGTATTTTATGGTTTATCTATGACAAAGTTATATGTCTCTAATGTCAGTTTATAAGAAATGATCAAAATAGAAATGGGTTTAATCCTACAAATCTGACTTTGCACACACTGGCAGATGATATCCCTGATCACTTTCAGTCTCTATCACTATGCCTTCTACAGAGACCACTGCTCTACACATGAAGAGTGTAGAGCAGCATTTGGCTTGTCCACTAGATGGCAAACAGTTACTCAGGGAAGTATATTTTTAAACAAATTTCTTTTTCAATTATGTTATAAAGAAAATAAAGATTTTTTAAATAAATAAAACAAGATAAAAATAAAACACTCTGATGCACCTGAAATCTTTCCCCAGGAAAACAACTTACACATTACTGTCACCTTACAATGTTCATGAACCAGAAACTTGCTAAGAAAAAGCCAGGGGAAAAAAGGATGGAAATAGGATGGGAGAGAAGTTAAGAGGTAAAAGAGATTTTTCTTGGATTGTCTCAGCAGAAATAAAGAACAAAAGCAAAGTTTTAACACACAGTCTGAGTACAATTGCCCAAGCTAGGCATGAGAAATGTGAACAACCACAGCATATGATACTTCACTCCCCACAAATGAGCATAATGAATAAACAAAGATGTAAATTAGCATGCAAAAAAAACAATTAATGTAAACACAATTTAGAAAACACACAAGAAAGAGAGACAGATGTTTCTCAAATTAATCCTACTACTGAATAAGCACACAAGAGCAAAGAGTCAGAATACAATTCCTCAAAAGCAGCATTATAGACAAACTTAGAAAGACAAGACATGGCTAAACAACCTACCCAAGAAACAAAACTTATACCATTATAGAGTTTATAAAAGATAGAAATAGCAGGGTTTAGAGTACATATTCCAGAACATCGACTCAACAGCACAGAGAAAGGGCTGGGCTGAATAGTAATAAACACAGTAGCAAAGAAAAAAATAAGAATAAATTACAGAAAATGTGCAAATACAAGAAAAAGTGCTCTAGAGACCAGTGTCACTGAAGGAGGTAATCCAATAACTACATGTAGAGCTTTATTCTAGAATAACCCTATGTAGTTGATGGATGGAAGAGTTAAACCTGTGGGTTAAAGCTGCCTGCCCTCTATCCTTCAAAGTAAATGCAAATGGCACTTCTCAAAGAGTGAAGTCCTCAAAGACAAAACTTTCCCAAAAATACTACAAAATGCTACTTGACCTACTTAATTCATTATCTCAGAAGATATTGAATGACTATGGCAAATGAATGCATGAGCATGAATTTCTGTGCTGTGCCCCACTTGTGGATTCAGAAAAACTATAATAAAAATAGAGTACAGCACCAAAGAAAACAACAAAGATCCAACCGCAGGGCACAATCAAACCCAAGTTCAAAGACTTCTTACCAAACAACAGAGCCATCATTCATCGAAAGCATCCACTAGAAAGTGGAGACTGAAGACTCACGACAATAAAAGATATCGAGGGCAGGATAAAACAAAACGCAATCCATTAGTAAAGCATATCAAAGAATATAAATGAAATCTGAAGGTTCTATCACAGCATTATATTACTACTAGTGCTATAATTTATATGGCTATGTTGTGGATAAGCAGGAGAATATTGCATGGCAAAACCATATATGAGTGTCTCATGAGTGAGGTTAGCTTTCACAGTTAATTCAGGAAAATATAATTATTACTACTAACAAATTTTCTCTAAGTTAGGCATTACCTCAAAGTTAAAATGTTTTAACTGGCAAATAATTCTCCCTTATGGACTCCTTGTGGTGGTTTAACTTCCTTGTGGTGGTTTGAATGAGAATGATTCCATTTATTTAGATGCTTGGTCCCTGGTTGATGGAACTGTTTGGGAGGTGTGGCCTTGGTGGAGGAGGTAAGTCACCTGAGTCTGGCTTAGAGATTTCAAAAGATTGAGACCATCCCCAGTGTTCTCACATATATATCTATCTAGCTATAAAGCTAGCTAGCTCTCATCTATCTGTCTAGGTACCACTAGCTAGCTAGCTATCTCGCTCCTACTTTTGGATAATGATGTGAGCTCTCAACTGCTTCTGCTATTATAGTTTTATTTAACCATCACAGGCTCTAGCCATCTAAATCCATATAAGTCCAATTAAATGTTTGCTGTAATAAATTACCTTGATCGTGGTATTTTGCCATAGCAATATAAACCCTACCTAATACACTTCCATTGTAGACCAAATAATGGTTCCTCAAATACATCCACAAGCCTAATGTTGGTTTTCCTGGTATAAGGGACTTAATGGTATGATTAAATAAAGAGTCATTGGACTCTGTATAATCCACGTGGATCTAATGTTGTTACAGCCTTTTATAAGTGGAGAGCCAGATGAAGTCAGTCCACAGAAGCTCAGGTTACAGTGATGCTAATTTTCAGGTCAAAAGTCAAGAACTATGGAAAGCACTAAATATTGTTGAGACTTTTCCTAGGAAGACATGAACAAGTGTCTGCCTACCAATGAAAGGTAAGGTACCTAACAAGGAAAAAAGAAATGATGACCTGAGTCTAGGCTGGTGAATAAATGGCTGTACTGAACTTGCTTGCCAGAGTGTGGGCAAGTGGTCACATCAGTGACTCACAGTTGCACCACCATAAGGTCCATACCAGTGTGAGTGATGACTCACGGAAGCTGCATCCTTGTGGCGGCAGACCCAACTGCAAGCCGCTCCACCAGAGGGGCTGCAAGATTATTGGTGTTGTTCAAGAAACACTCTATTTGTGGTATTTTTGCTACAAGAACCAGGCAACACCCCCACTCCCCACCCCCACCCGTAATATGACTTCTTAAAAAAGGATTATCAGGGTTGGAGAGATAGCTCAGAGGTTAGGAAAACTGGCTGCTCTTCCAGAGGTTGTCAGTTCAATTCCCAGCCACCACGTGATGTGCTACACCCACTCCAGTAGTGACTCGCGTGGCCTAGAAACTTGGACACAGTCCCAAAGCAAAAAGTTCATGGGAACTTAGTCTCCTGGAACTTTGGCATCCCGTATAACGAATGCTCCAAACTTGTCCTGTGGGACAGATGCATGAAGGGAAGTGCGTGCCTGAAATCCACGTGTGGAAGAAAGTTTATCTCTCTGGGTGCTGTGTGAATGACATGCCACATGCACTGACTTCTACAGGTTCCTGAATTAGCCAGCTTGCTGTGACAGCAATAAACAATCCCAGAGTCTCAACGAGTAAAAACCTTCCACTTCTTGCTTCTGGACATGGTGCTGGCCATAGCACAGCTGCACTCTTGAACTGAGGTCTGTACCATGTGCTTCTTTATGCTGGAGCCCCATGCTGTTCTTAGGAGATGATGAGCAAGGTGCCCACGGGCTTCAGGAAACCTGCACATCCACTCATACTGCTTCGGGTTACAGCAAATCACAAGCGAACTCGGTGTGGAAGAAAAGGTCAGCAGAGAGCACAAGTATTTGCTGAACCACATACAACTTTTATCTTCAAAACTTTAAACTGTAGAAAGAGCAGACCTGGTACTGTGTGAATTTTTAGAGAGAGCCAGTGAAGTGAGTTTTTGCTTTAAACCCACAGAGGACTTAAAATGATGAGCTCTGTAAATAAAACAGCAAAGGGAGAGAAAAATGGGTTATAAGTTCATTTCAACTCGAGAGAGAAGCCAAAACTTTTATGAGGAGTGTCACACTGGCAGGCCACACTGGCAGGCCTTGTGGATAATTTCATTCTCATTTATTTTCATACATCTTTAAATGGGACAATAATTTCAGGAAAGTTAAGTTTTTCTTCCTAGACACCTATATTTTGTAACCCAAGACAGTAATTATGAACTGAATCAATTGGAGAGGTGAAAGGAGGATTCTGAATAGATTATGATGGTAGAACACATGACGAACAATGCAAATGAGGACAACTGACCTTCAAGTTATGTCTCAACAAACTGAAGTGTCTTCGTTTGCATTTCTCTTGATGTGATGTAACCACATGACCAAAAAGTAAGTAATGGAGGAAAGAGTTTGTTGGTCTTCCACCTTCTTATCCATGTTCAGCATCAAAGAAGTCAGGATAGGAACCTGGTGGCAGGAACTAATGCACAGGCCATGAAAGAATGCTGCTAACTAGCTTGCTGAGTTCATAAGTATGGATGTCTCAGTTGGTCTTCAGTATACACTGGAATCCTAAAGAAGTAGACTTTAATGTCAATGAAGGGACAGATGTACTACCTGGGTAAAGGCAAGCAGGCAAAGGAGCACAGCTTCCTTCTTCCATGCCCTTATATAGGCTTACAACCAATGATGCTTTCCAGATTAAAAGTGAGCCTTTTCCCAGTTTGAAGATCTGAATGAAAGGCATGTCTGCTTAACTCAGAAATCCAAATTAAGAAGTGGATCTTCCTATATAAAATCAAGCAAAATATCTGATATCCCCTTCATATTTTGCTCCACTTTTGAGTTTTAGGTCAGATGTAGTCAAGTGAACATCCAATAGCACTCATCAGAGGAGGGACTATTTTATGTGTAGAGTTAAGACAACTTGGACAGGTTTCAGTGAGGTAAACAAAAGAAGCCAGTCCAGTAGTCTATGTGACCAAGCTGGACAGAGCTGCCACTACTTCACAGAATACGTTTAAAATCAGAAAATGGGACCCTTCTTCCTTTCACGGACCTGAGTGAGGGTTTGTATTTTGTCCAGCCCCAACAGATCTCTCCAAGAAAAGGCTATAAATCTGCACTAATTGTGCATGCACTGCTTAGGGAGGGAAAGAGGGAGGGCAGGTTTAGGAAGTATATTCTGGAAGCTGTGCTATGTGGGAGTGGAAAAGCAGTCTATTCAGATCATCTCTAATTATGGTTTCATTAAATAGTCATTTTTAAGCTTTGGAGAGGAAACTGTGTTCCATTTTAGATATTAACAGTCACATCAAAATACCCAAAAAATTACTCAATATTTAACAGTGGTCTAAGAATTTAAACACGCAGAGGATTCATAAAATGTACAGAGAAGTGTTAAAACAATGCAGACACTGAGTAGATAAAGTCAGGCCAGGTGTCCTACCATCCTACGTGCACGATTTGCGTTCCCCAGAAACAAAAATTCAATGATTCTTTTTCTATCACACAAAACTGTTATTATGTCCCATGTCAAAATTCCACATCTTCAGGATCCAACTCAAATCTCTTCTTCCGCACTAGTGATAACCTAACAGCAATGCCCACTAAGGACTTCTCCATGCTGGCCCCTCCATCACGAATTAATCTTTATAACTGGGTCTGTTTAGGCTGCAAGCACCAGACAAGCTCCTCCTCCTTCAAAGCTCAGTCAGAATTTTCCTTTCAGCTTCCTTTAGCTGCTGTCTCTTCCTAGCTTTTGTTAATGGGTTTATCACTCTTCCTTCTTTCAATGGCAGAGGCACAGCACACATCCACAATTGGTAAATACTCTAGAACACACTGACACATTGAACACAAAGAATACCAGGAACCTTCTGCTTTTCTCTTTTTTCGCAGCCTATTGTATAGAATATAGAATGGTGCTCTCAGTCCCAGCAATACTGTTGCTTTGGATCAGCCTAGTGTTTGTCAGGACGCCGTGTGATGTGTTGGCTATTTAGCATAATTCTTCTCTGGTCTTGACATCCAAGAATGTCTCCCAACATTGATTAATATCTTCTGGGCAGGGGCTGGGTTGAGCCAAGATGTGCTTTCAGCTAGGAACCACAGACTGAAACCACACTGAAAATGAAATATCAATTGCCTGAGTACCAAGATCTGTCAGGTGGTCTTTCTCCATTCTGGTATCTTGGTGACACCCAGAGCAAAGTATTGTGTTAGTGGTCTAAGTGCAAATAGTAATGAACTCTTCTTTTGAGTGTAGCTTTACTCTCTCATTCTGCTTCACTATAGGCCCAGAAATAGTGCAGCCAATTAGCATGACTGAACTCACTCACCCAGAGGTTGGGGAGGAGGAATAAGCCCTTTCCCCTTTCCGTTGTTTCTATGGGGTAGTTTGTCACATCCATCAAATCAGAGGAGTGCAGTCACCTGATAGCAGCATGATATCCCTATGCACATTATTATTTTTTATTTTCTACTCTGTGGATGAAGTAGGGGTACAAAACATGATTAATGGCAAAGACAGAGAATATTTCTGGGACTTATTCCTTTATCTAACTAATAAGTCTATATATACATACATACATACACAAAGAGACATTTGTGCAGGTGTGTGTGTGTGTGTGTGTGTTCTATATCTATAGGCCTAAATATCTGTATTTGTTTTTGAAAATGAATACCAAAATCACTTTTGCACATACAGGTAAATTCAGTTCCTCAATTGTTCCTTATTTTTTAATTTCACATGATGACTATTATATTAATTACTAACAGTATTTATCCAAGTTATCTATCTAATAAACTTAATATTTATGGTATTTTTATATCTACCCAAACTTCTGTATAAATGCAAAAAGTTTGCTGCTTATAACAATTCAAGAGACCATAGACCATAGAATTTTACCATATAATTTTTAATTTTTAGTACATAGGCTGTCAGGAAATGTTAATGAAGATCTTTAAAATGATTTACAATTTCAAAACAGAGGCAAATTTTAATTCCATAGTTAAAAGTATTGCTTTGGAAGAAATAGGATGTATGCTTTCTAGAAAGAAAATATAAAATAACAAGAAAAACTGCTCAGTAGGTAAACTGTTCACTCCGTTTTCTTCTTGTTTTTATTATTGGCAGTTATCTGATGATACCTATACATAAGAGAGTACACATAAATTATGACGTTCATAAATATTCTATTCATATCATTGAATTTAACCTCTCTCCAGTATTTCCCCTTACTTTTCCCTTTCAAGTCTCCCTGTTAACAGGCACCAGTTCATTTCATGTGGTCCCACTCTCTGCCACCCCTATTGCAAATATGTTTCTAAAAGTCACTCATAAAGCTCAGAGCCTTCCCTTAAAATTTCTCACCTCCCATCACCATATCCTAGCATACAGCTCCTGTGGACATTCCTGCTCTACTAGAAGCCATATCAATTCCCAGAACTCTAGAAACCCATAGGTCAGGCAGATTGCCAGAACCCAATAGACCCCATGACTGGACCTGAGGACTCACTGGCCACCAGAAATGTAGCCCACTAAAATCAGAAGACGAGGGAAGAAACAAAAACCAAGGGAGGGGGAGACACACATCTAACAAAGACAAACTCAGAAATCAGCACCAAAACCTACAATTACTCCAAACCCAGATACCTAGAGGCCAGCATAAGAACACAATCAAAAACTTCCTGAACAATATGGCAACACCAGAGTCCAGCTATCCTACTACAGCAAGCCCAGGATATTCCAACACAGCAGAAACACAGGAAAAATTACCTTAAACTCAATTTCAAGAAGATGAGAGATGTTCTTAAAGAGGAAATGAATAAATCCCTAATAGAAAGCAAAGAAAAAACTAGCAAGCAGACAAAGGAATTAAATAAAATGTTAAAACCTTGAAAATGGAAATGAAACCATTAAGGAAAACACAAACTGGGGGAACTCAGCAAATGGAAAATCTAGGTAAACAAATAGGAACTACATATGCAAGCATCACCAAAAGAATACAAGAAATGAAAGTGACATGTTTTTTTCTGAAACAAAACATCAAAGAAATCTGGGACACTATGAAAAGAACAAACCTAAAAATAATAGGAATAGAAGAAGAGGAGGAGAAGGAAGAAAAGGAGGAGAGAAGGAGGATAGAGGCGGAGGGAGGAGGAGGGAGGAGGAAAAGAGAAGAAGAAGAGGAGGAGAAGAAAAAGGAGGAGGACAAGGGAGGAGGAGAAAGAGGAGGAGGAAGGCAGAGAAAGAGGAGGAGGAGAAAGAGAAGGAGGAGGAGGGAAGAGGAGGAAGAGAAAGAGGAAGAGAAAGGAGGAGGAAGGAGGAGGAAGAGGAGGGAGGGAGGAAGAGGAGGAGGAGGGAAGGAGGAGGAGGGAAGGAGGAGGAGGACGAGGAAGAGGAGAATCCCAGCTCAAATACTCTGAAAATATTTTCAATAAAATTGTATTAGAAAATGTTTCTAACCTAAAGAAGGACATGCCTACACAGTTACAAGAAGTCTACAGAGCACCAAAAGTTCCGTGTCACATAAAAATTAAAACACTAAGTATACAGAAAAAAGAAAGAATATTAAACACTGTAAAAGAAAAGGTAGACCTATTAGAATTATAACCAATTTCTCTACAGTGACTCTAAAAGCTAGAAGGAACTGAACAGATATCCTATAGACTCAAAACCATGAAATACACACACACACACACACACACACACACACACACACACACATATCGCCACCAGCAACAAAAACAAAATAACAGGAATTAGCAATCATTGGTTACTGATATCTCTGAATGTCAGTGGGTTCAATTTCCCAATAAAAGGACACAGACTAAGAGAATTGATGCGAAAATAGGATCCATATTTCTACTGCATACAAGAAACAAACCTCAAAGGTAGACATTACCTCAGAATGTAGATTTTTCCAAGCAAGTGGACATAAGAAGCAGTCTGATGTAGCTATTTTTATTTCTAACAAAATAGACATCAAATCAAAAGAGAAATGCTGGAGATAACAGATATTATGAATCAAATAGATCTAACAGATATCTACAGAATACTTCACTCAAACAAAAAAGAATATGCCTTCTTCTCAGCACCTCACAGAACTTTCTCAGAAATTAACTACATATTCAATTACAAAGCAAGTCTCAATATATAAAATAAAATTGAGATAATCTCTGAAGTATCAGAACACCATGGATTAAAGCTGGCTTTCAAGTACAGAAACAACAGAAAGCCTACAAACTCATGGAAACTGAACAACTTTCTACTGAATGAAACTAATTGGGTACAGAAAGAAATAAAGGAAAAAAAAGGATTCCTAGAATTCAATACAAATTAGTGTACAACATACCCAAACTTATGGGACATGACAAAGGGGCTGCTGAGAGAAAAGTTCATAGAACTAACTACCTACATAAAAAAAATGGAGAGATCTTAACAGCGCATCTAACATCTCAAGAACCAAAAGAAGCAATGTCATTCAAGAAAGTAATTGCAGGAAGTAATCAAGTTGTGGCTAAGACCAATAAATTAGAAACAAACAAACAAAAAAACACTCCAAAGAATTGATGAAACAAAGAGTTTTGTTCTTTGGGGAAATCAGCAATATAGAGAAACTCTTATCCAAACTAAAAGACAGAGAGACAATATCCAAAATAACAAAATCAGGAAAAGGGGGAGGGGGTGAGTTAACAACAAAAAAAGAGAATTACAAATTTCCCTCATGAATATTGATGCAAAAATACTCAATTAAATACTTCCAAACTAAATCCAAGAACACAACAAGATCACCTACCAATGACTTACACTTGGCCTTACCAATGGCCTTCCACGGCCTCTCACAGTGCTTCCATGGCCTCAGCTGCTCTGCATGACTCCTTCATGCCTCTAAAACCAGTACCACCTAGGTAACTCTTACACATTACCAAGTCCAGTCTCAGCACAAGGTACAACCATGGCTATCTCTGGAACACAGCTTCCTTGTGCTTTCAAAAACCATTTCCCAGAAGATGTCACCTCAATGATGCTGGTCTCTTCTTAATCACCACTAATTTCTTAGCTCCAGCTAACCAGCATCAATAGTCCCAGTAATGCCAAGTTTTTGCTTTAGTAGTTCTGGTATCTTGTTAATCACAGCTGATTCTTCAGCCCCAGATAACCAGAACAACAGCATCTTCCCAATCAAAATAGCAATGGCCCTGAAAAGAGTCTTTAATTTTCCCTTTGAAATTTCACAAGCCAGGCCTCCATCTTCTGCACTGTTCTCAACATTATCTTCCAAGCTCCTACACAACATCCGACAGAGCTCTTAACACAGAATGGATCTTCTGGCTCAAAGTTCCAAAGTCCTTCCACAGTCCTCCCCAAAACATGGTCAGGTTCTCACAGGAATACCCCACTCTGCTGGTACCAATTTGTCTTAGTCAGGGTTTCTATTCCTGCACAAACATCATGACCAAGAAGCAAGTTGGGGAGGAAAGGGTTTATTTGGCTTACACTTCCACATTGCTGTTCATCACCATGGAAGTCAGAACTGGAACTCAAGCAGGTCAGGAAGCAGGAGCTGATGCAGAAGCCATGGAGGGATGTTCTTTACTGGGTTGCTTCCCCTGGCTTGCTCAGCCTGCTCTCTTATAGAACCCAAGACTGCCAGCCCAGAGATGGTCCCACCCACAAGGGGCCTTTGATCACTAATTGAGAAAATGCCTCACAGCTAGATCTCATGGAGGCATTTCCCCAACTGAAGCTCCTGTCTCTGTGATAACCCAGCTGTGTCAAGTTGACACAAATACTAGCCAGTACATTGGGGGAACTCTAACCAAGCAAATAAAAGACTTGTATGATAATAAATATCAAGTCTTTGAAGAAAGAAATTGAAGAATATATCAGAAGATGGAAAGATCTTCTATACTCCTAGATTGGTAGGATTAACATATTAAAATTGGCCATCCTACCAAAAGCAATTTGCAGAGTGTGTAATCCCCATCAAAATTTCAACACAATTTTTATAGGCATTGCAAAGACAAATCTCAGCTTCATAAGGAAAACACACACACACACACACACACACACACACACACACATACACACACAAACACACACAGGAAAACTAATACAATTCTGTACAATGACTGAACCTCTGGAAGTATCACCATCCTTGATTTCAAGCTATACTACAGATCTATAGTTATCGGCATAAAAACAGACAGGTTGGTCAATTGAATAAAATAAAAAACCCAGACATAAATATACATACCTATGGATACCTGACTTTTGATTAACAAACCAGGAATACACAACGGAAAAAAGAAAGAAAGCATCTTTACCAAATGGTGCTGGTCTAACTGGATGACTGGATGTAGATGAATGCAAATGGATTCATATTTAATGAATTAGCTATACATTAAATTTCAGTGTATTGTATCTTATTTTATAATTAACTAGTAGCAATCAGAATGCATGTTTGTACATGGAAATCTTTGTCTTATAAGTATAATGAGAATATATTTCAGAATTCTAAAGCATCAAATTGAAGTATATAGTAAAATGCTAATGGTACTCATAACATACATTCTGTAAATTATTAAACATAAAAATAATGGGAGGGATGAGAAGATCCATCATCTGTTTTTCTGCTCTACCAATTAAATATGAATGGTCACCAGGATGTTGTCTTGCCATACATGACATTACTACATGCCACTGCAGTCCAAATGTCACTCATCTAACAGATAACTCTTACACTGAGTCTATAACCAAAGATGATGAAGGATCTCTGGGAATTCCAGTGTTTGTGCTTATATATCCCCCCACCTTTTATTTGCCTATAGAAGTTGTTTGGGGAAACTCACTCTATGTATCTCAAGATCATTCTTCATATAGTTATTAAAAGTCCTAAAGTGTCACTTACATAGTAAAGCCATTAAATGAAGCATATTCTTCAGCTGTAAATCCATAAATATCTTTGTGTGCTAGGTCCATATCTTGCTGAAGAAGAAGTTTTATAGAACTTGTTGGTTCAACAATCAGAGCAATCATGATGGCTGTTCTGGAGCAAGACATTCACAAATTTATTCTTCTCAACTTATCATTCAAATATAGGTCCTCTATCCCTAAGAAGGAAGTTATGGAAAAAATGGAAAACACTGGGCTGGTCTGCTCAAAACTGCACAGCCATGACAGACCATAGGAAGGCACATAAATACATGCAGTCACTAGGAAGCAGTTGATACAGTGATTTTCAAACTCTGCCTCCTGGGAGCCTCCTGCTTTCAAGATGTCTCAAAATTCCATAGGAGGGACTGTTGGGCACCTTAGTTCTTCTCTCCCATTAACTACAACACTGGCTCCTATGTAAGATTCAAAAGTTATTATAAATGATGATACTAACTTAAAGCTACCCAAATGGTTAACCAGTTTGATTTTACAGATTGAAAAAAAAAGGAACATTTGAGAAGTATAGGTAATTTGCCCTAAATCATACCAGGTGATTAGAATATCACAGATGTATAAATGAATATATTCATAGCTACATAGTATTATTAATAAACTGTAACGACATGACATCCTATTTAGTTTTATTTATTATTCCTATACCTGTGGTTGTTATCTGATGCATTTACATCTGCTCCTTTCTTCAGAAGGAATTTTACCATATTTTCATTATTTTCAGCAACAGCAAGTAAAAGTGGAGTGTAACCATCCTGTAAATATTATTTCAAAATAATTACTTAAATAATTTTTAGTTGTGGCTTTTAGATTTAAGTACAATTTTAAAAGTATGTTAATAAGAAACTCTTAAATGTGTATGTACTTTAATTCTTAAAGGATTTTAATACCTAAAAATATCTCACTTTAAATACCAACAAACAAAGGTCAGGCTGCTGCTAGATTTTTCAAAGATAATTTGTATTCAAGGCTTAATGCAAATCATTGGTATAAAGTGATCCAGTTATGAATATCATTTATATAAGTTTTGTATCTCATTATCGCAAATGCATATACAAAATTATGTATAATTGTTTCTATAGAGTTTTATTTAATAATCTCCAAGACTGGCGGGCATGGTGGTGCACGCCTTTAATCCCAGCACTCGGGAGGCAGAGGCAGGCGGATTCCTGAGTTCGAGGCCAGCCTGGTCTACAAAGTGAGTTCCAAGACAGCCAGGGCTACACAGAGAAACACTGTCTCAGAAAAACAAAAAACAAAAAAACAAAACAAAAAAACACTCAAAAAAAACAAATAATCCCCAAGACTATCATATACACAAAAATCACTGAAATGAAGTGACAAAATGCTGTTTTAAAATTATTTTTCAGTTACATTCACTAAAGTTCAAAAGGAGTATTAGGCTACTTTTAGCATAATAACTAATTTTTAATTCAGCTCTATCACTGTTATGCAGTAATAACAATTTAATAGAAGAGGTTTATTATTTTATGTTAATAGTAATTTGTAAAGAACTCAAACATTCTTATCTGGTATGGCCATTTGAAAAGTTACCACGATAGAAACATTTCTTTTTACATCAGGATTAAGGACTACAATGAAAGGTCTAAAATGAAAGGCAAAGACTTTTAAAAGAAGGAAATTATTAGATTTTGACAACCTATTCTCTCAATTCATTTTGGTAAATTCATTCTCTATATTAAACTATATGCTCTTGCTATCTGTATTATCTGCAATTAATACTCTACTAACTTCTGAAATGCATATTTGCTTTCATAGAGGCTTACCTTATTTTTGGCTTCAAGATCGGCTTTATATTCAAGCAATTTATTGGCTAATGAGATATTTTGGCCACAAACAGCATAATGGAGTGCTGTATTACTATAAATATCTACCAGATTGGGGTCGGCACCATGGAGTAGAAGAACTGTAGCACACCTCTCCTGTCCACATTCTACTGCCTGCCAGTGGAACAAGACATATGAATGAACACTAATCTAATTGCTACAATTTAAAATATGAAAACCAATAAAATTTAACTAGGATAAGTGTTCAAATACACTCCACTTAAAAAGAAGGAAAATGGAACAAACCTTAATCAGTGGGGTTCTGTTTTCACTATCCTGGACATTAATTTTACATTGATTCTCAATTAAGAGAGAGACAATATTTGTATATCCATTCGCACAGGCCAAATGCAAAGGTGTTCTATATTGATACAATAAAACATGAAGTTAGAGATACATCTCAATTATTTATTATACCCATGAACAAATAGGATTAAATATCAACGTATTAGTTTTATGTCTGTTTATATTTAATAAAAATTATGCTAATTATAATTGATTTTAATTAATTTTAAAAGCTAAACAAATGTCTTGAAAATCAAATATTATTTTAAGGAAAATTGGCTCTATTAAATTAAAAGGTTTTTGTTTTGTTTTTTTTCTTCCTGATTTTAAAAACACAAATGGTATCTGGACTTCAGAAGAGATGATAAAATAACATACCCTAACACAATTCGGATTGCTCTCCGAAACTTAAGAAACATCCCTAACTAATACAAAGGGTGATATCAAAGGCGTCTTTTTCCCTGTTGTGTATTTCTCTGCCCATCAAGTAGTATTGACATTTCCAATGTTGCAAATATATGTAACAACTATGTAAACCAGGCAGTATGTGAAATCTGTGATAAAATAAATAAGCTTCCTACATTATTCACGAACTCCAGGACCAGGGGATCTAGTGCCCTCCTCTGGTCTCAGCAAGGACATGACACACGTAAACTCAGGCGTACTGATACAGAAGTGGATGCTCACAGTCATCTATATGATGGAACACAGGCCCCACAATGGAGAAGCCAGAGATAGAACCCCGGGAGCTGAAGGGGTCTGCAACCCTAGAAGAGGAACATTATGAACTAACCAGAACCCCCAGAACTCGTGACTCTAGCTGCATATGTAGCAGAAGATGGCCTAGTCCGCCATCATTGGGAGAAGAGGCCCCTTGGTATTGCAATCTTTATATACCCCAATACAGGGGAACGCCAGGGCCAAGAAGTGGGAGTGGGTGGGCAGGGGAACAGGGCGGGGGGAGGGGGGAGGGAACTTTCGGGATAGCGTTTGAAATGTAAATTAAGAAAATATCTAATAAAAAATATTGAAAAAAAAAACTTTTTAAAACACTAATGTGTAACACAAAAGAAGAAAGGCAACCATTGTCTGCCCAAGGAAGTTTGTTATGTAATATAAAATTATCAAATTTCTTTAAACAAAACGATGTTATTTATTTTGGTATTTCCAGGTCTTAGAGACTTTATAATTTCCTCCTGGATGATAGCCTTTCCTCACGCACATATACCCTCCCGTGAGGCACAAAGCATGCCAAGAAGCAAAAGATCAAAAGTAAGAGAGAAAATATTGAGAAGTGGAGATTAAAGGGGAAGGAGAAGGGTTCAAAGCCCAAGCAAACATTCGCGAGTTAAGGAGCCAAAACCTATGTGTGACCCTATGTCAAAGACGGTGATCCTGTTCAGGAAACCGTGGAATGACACCCAGGGTTCTGCAGCCCTGACATGCTTTCTTTACGGTCGGTCGGTCGGTACATCCAGCTGCCCCAGCTTGTCCTCCCCAGATCCTCTCTCGATCCTAGGTTCCCGGTCACCTGCTTCTTTTGTCCCGCCCATTCACATTGTATTTCTTGCGGTCAAGGTAATCCTTCAGTTTCTGTACATTGCCAACCACAGCAGCCTTATGAAGTTTCTTTAAGTGCTTATCTCGAAGGTGATATCTTCCACCTATGGACAGGCTGGGCGGCGCAGTACTGGCCATGCTAACAGGGAGTTCTGAGGAGTGGCTGTGAGAATCATCTGTCTTCCTCTTTCCCCTTAAGGGGAAGAACTTCGTCATGGTAAGATCTCTAAGATGTTCCTGGGAATCCTAACCAACAGCTCAGGTCCTCTGCCGCAACCACCTCGTTCTTAATTGCCTCTCTGTCTGACCAAATCCGGACTTGCGTGTAGACAAGAATCATTGCCTGGCTAGAGCCAGGGACCAAAGCAGCTATATCTGTTGCCTAGAAACTGTGTAGAGCTTCTACTGCGCAGCTGCAGCCTTGATTCTGATCAAGTTAGCGAAACTGGATTTTCATATTTGATTGATTTTACTATTACAGCCACATACACAATCTTGCTGTTAAATCCGGAGCCTTGGAGAGAAACCTATTAGTGTATAGTCCATTTTCCTTCAAAGATAGATGTAATAGCTTGTTAATTTAACCAACTCAGACTGGGATGAAGAAGGTGAATCTCTGCCCGTGGTGTTGTCTCCGCTTGCACGGTCACGTGCTATAGCTTGTTAATAACTATCATCTCTGGATGATCTCATTTTCAAGCATACTTTGTTAATATGTCCCTCATGTTCCACCTTAACTCGTCTAGTTAAAAAATTAAAAGTCCTTTGACAATTGAGCTCAATGTATCTTAGGTTCATTAATTCTATTGCTTTTCCCTGCCCTTGTCCACCTTTCCCTTTATGCTTGGTGTTCTATTTAATGAGGCTGAATTCCATTCACTAAAATCCCTTCCGTGTAAATGTAGTCAGTAAATGTGCCTGCTCTACTAATGTCCTTAAACCTAAGCCCTAGTAAACTCTAAACTGTTTTATCTACTCTGAGACTCTGAATGTGACTAAAGGGAAACCCACCACCATGTTGTCGGTTTTCATTCTCAGTTCAAGAACATGACCTTTAAGAAGACTGCTCCTCTGTCCATCAACACTTAACTATTTCCCTGCCCCAACTGTTGTCCCTTTCCCCTCCACTATTTCGTCATTTCTCTCCAAAGCTCCTTGGCTAATGGCTTTGTGTCCTAATTGTTTGAGAATGACAGCAGAGAAATTCTACAGGAGTCAAAAAAACCTACCTAATTACCTGAATCTTATCCAAAGCAAGAACAATCAAAAAACCATCTTGCCATCTTTTTTCATGTAGATTATATGTCCATATTCCTATCAAAAGCCAGCGTCATTCTTCTGTGCCCTAGACACTGTAGCCTACCTGAAAACATTGCTTAAGCAAAACGTCCCCTGCCTTCCTTATGTGCCTTAGAAGTCTTCTCTGGTCACTAATTCTGATTAGTATAAATACATGCTAGGATATTAAAAAACAAAAGAGTTTTGGCTACTTTATAGATTCCCCCTTTCTACCACCCTAGTACTTATCCTTTTCCAACCCCACAACACTAGGCAGGAGAGAAAGAATACTAGAAGAAAAAGAGGGTGTTGGCATCATTAGACAACTTCCTGGTGATTGGGGTATCAAGTTCCTTGAGGCAAATAAATTTCTTCGATGAAATAAACAGCAACCAACAGCAGCATCCAAACAGCAGCAACAGCAACAGCAACAGCAAGGGCATCAACAGCTGCCACCTCTCTTGGGTCTCTAGACCTGATATACCCTCTCAGTAGTTCCCAGAATTCCAAACATAAACTATCTTCAACTTTCAAAATCACACCCCTGTCAGAGCATGAGATAAATCATACATGCTGTGGACACTCTGAGACAGCCTCATTTTAAGATAAAAACAACATTTCTCTGATTTTAAAGAAACCAAAATCCCCACTACACCTAGATGCGAGTTTCTTAAGGCAAAGACTGGTGTTGTAACACTCCAGGAAACACCATATTTGCACTGGAAATGTGAAGCTACAGAGTGGAATCTAGCTGGACATGGTGGCATAAGCTCATGAATTCTGAGATTCAAGAAACAGGCAGGAGGGCTTTGCAAGCTCAGAGAACAGCCTGGACTACAGAATGAGACCTTGTCGACTTTCCTCATCACCAGCAAAACAAAACAAAACAAAACAAAACAACTAAACAAAAAATATAAAACCAAAGTCAGGACACCAGTCTTCACTACAATGACCTAAGTTGCTTGCTTGTTTTGAGAGAATTGAGAGAGGAGGTGAACTGAGAACTTTAGTTCATGCCTCTTTTCCAATCATTCCCCTAGTCTTTATTTACTCTCATTCCCTCACCTAGACTTTTTGCTTATCCTTTAAGATCCATTTTCCTCATGTGATGTTATTTGTAAGGCTACTCCTCTCATATTCATATGAAAATGCATTATTTATCAAACTATAAAAACGTGGGCTCTGTGCCAGGACAGAGATCCAGATACTTTCCAGTTTTGTTTTCTAGGTATGACTTCCAAGAGACCCCACCCAGGCCAGGAACTTCTTGTCACTTTGTCACTGTAACCCCCTGGTCCCATAAGCAGTTTGCATTCCTTAAGCCTTGCAGGATGAAGGCTTGAGATGGGGAGGTCTCCTTTATTTTCCTTGGAACAGGGAGGGCTTGCATACACTGGTATCCTTCCCCTAACTCCTGTCTTCCAGGTTTTCAGGAGAGCAGCTAAAGTATAGACCTCAGATTCCAATTAAAAATTACAAAAGTTTTTGTTTTGATCTAAGATGCTAGCTCTCAGCTTCATAGCTATATAGAGCTCAGTATCTCGGTGTCTAGCAATGAGTGCCTCTTGTTCCTGACCAAATTACTACAAGCAAACAATTATCCTTCTTTCACAGCTTCAAAGGATAGACCCATGATTCCAAAATGTAATGGATATTCTCCAGGTTTACATACATGTTTTTTAAGTCTGTGCTTCCGGTTTCTGTCATGTCATCAGCTAACACTTTAACTCCTGCCGAAGCTTTGTGAAACCATCTGCCTCTGGTTGCAGGCTTTACTCCATGCCACTAAGCTGGTGTCTTGCCCACACGGGTTACTCTTTTGAATCTTCCAAACAAAACTAACTTTCTTCTCTAAGGATGAAACACAAATTTTGTCCTAGTACATTTCCCTCCTCCCTCCACAGTTTCCAACATAGTTTTATGCACAGTGAGCTGGCATGTTCAGGACAACCCCCCGAGGTTCAGTGATGCATGAGGATTCACAGGACTCAGCAACATACCTGTTGTGGTTACAGTTTATTAGAATGAACAAGTACAGTTAAAGAGAAACCAGCCTTGCTTCCTGTGTGGCTGCACACACCACCTAGTTCTCTGGGCAACAATGTCTGACATCATGTACCAATATCCCCTGGAGCCTTGCTGTTTGAGGTAATCGGGCATAGACCTATGAATATATGCGCTCCTGTTTGGCTAGCTTTGGCCACTGAAGCTCACTGCATTCAGCAGGTCCATGGCTGTATGCATATGCACAGTCACCTGCTAAACTTTTCAAAAACTAAAAGCTTTTCTGTCCTATATATTGTTATATAACCACATCTTGCCCATCTCTGCCTTCCTGTGTAAAGATCTTTACACACAGAAGGATTTACGTATCTGCCCTGCATTTTGTGTATTGTCTGTAATTCCCTCCTGACTAGGCCTGCTACCATTCTGACAGTGATCATCTAACCTCAGGAAATAAAATTTTACTGACAAAATGTTTAGTTTTACCTATAATCTTTAATATAAATCTTCATTTGCCCTTAGATCCTCTCAACATCCATAGGTAGTTTCAGGATACAAAAATCAATGATCCAAGTGTTTTTCCACTCTTCCACTCAGACTGGCACACTCACATCCCCACACTAACAAAATCTGACTCACCATTCTAACCATTTGGCTTCATGTGTTTTTCTCCATACTTGCTCTTCCTGTTTGGTTTTCATTTTGGTAAACAAAGTAACATATTATATTGCACAATAGTATACTTCAAGCCCCCCCCCCCCAAAGAATGTACTTCACTTCCCAAAGCCCTGTCATCTTACCAGAATTTCTTCCTTGAAATTTTCATAAGTTTGAATTTGTGTGGGTCAAATTAAATTAAATGGTATAGCACTACTAGGATAAAGCTATTATTAGTATTGATTTTATGCGTTTGTTGATCTTCACAACCTAAAGAGGGCAAGTGGCTCTCTTATTCTCACTGGAACAAGGCATGAGACGATTGACAGGCTGGCATTACAAACTTTGCCACAACCAGAACATGCCTTTTATGGCATCCAACCTGGCCTGACACAGCAAATAAGAATTCCTTTAGAAAAATTATCTCTCTTATTTGTCTCAAGTTAAGTGTCTCTGGCCCTTTTCTTCATTAGCCAGAACTGGATGAGATAGTTACATGCTTTTTAAAATAAAATGTAAAAACATTTAACATATTATTAATAATTTTATTTGATGACAATTGTATACAGGTATACAGTTCTCTGATTACTATAATGCCTACTTTCTCTTATCCCCTCCTACTCCCTAACCAATCCACACCCCTCCCCTCTTCTTACAGGTCCCTTTCTTACATGTAACTCTTTAGTTTGGTTTTGTGATAAAGTTTATCCCACAGGTTGGTCTCAAATTTGTAATCTTCCTGTTTTAGCCACTCACGTGACAGAACAACAGACATGCTAAGCCACCATAAATGGCTTAGAATTTTTTTTTGTTTTGTTTTGTTTTTTTGTTTTTTTGAGACAGGGTTTCTCTGTGTAGCCTTGGCTGTCCTGGAACTCACTCTGTAGACCTGGCTGGCCTTGAACTCAGAGATCTGCCTGTCTCTGCCTCCCAAGTGCTGGGATTAAAGGCATGCACCACCATGCCCGGCTGCCTTAGAAATTCTTAACTCTTGTCAACAAATGAAACTTTTAATACTGGGACTGGGTTTCATCCAATTGAGGTTTTGGCCAAAGGGTCCTGTGGAAATTCCCACACAATCCAGGCAATTGGCCAAGATAGTAGGTTTCTCTCCACATACTGACAGCAAGGCCCCCATTGCTAAAACATATTATCACAATTCATTGAACTTGGAGTGGGTGAGCTGGTGCCTAGATATAATCTTCATGGCCTCCCTATGTTATAGTATCTTCAACAATATGCCTTGCAGGCTACAAAAGAGTAATGTAAATAGCGACCCAAACACAAAATCTTTGATCTATTATCCGCCCTGCCTGCAAAGTATGCCAGGGCAACATTACCACAAACCTTGTGAGAGTAACCAACCAATGTCCGATTTGACAGAAGACTCACTCCATGAGACAAAACCCATACCCAATACTGCTTGTAACCAAGAACCAGACGATATGATAGCTCAGAGCAGAGCCCTAGGGTAGAAGCAAATACTACTGTTCAAACAGACAAACTAACAATGATGATTCTTGGTAATATTCTGCTCTAGTCCTAGCTCATCTTCACTCAGCCATCTGCAGAAAAGCTGCTTCTTGCAGCAGATGGGAACAAATGCAAAAACATACAACCAGATATTATTCAGAGAGAGGGGTAGGAGGGAGAGAGGGAGGAAAAGACAGAGAAGAGAGGGTGAGAGAGGGGAGGCACATAGCTTTAAACAAGATGTTCCCATCAAACCACTCCCCTTAGAGCTCATGGAAGGGGAAGCAGTAGTGGAGACAGCAGAGATGGGCAATACCAGAACAAAGCCCTTTAAAACAACTGAGCAAAGCTCACATGAATTTAGCGAGACTGAGGCAGCAAGCTCAGGGCCTGCATGTCTACACCAGGTCCTCTGCACACATATTATACTTTTCAGTTTTCTATTTTTATGGGACTCCTGACTGTGGGAAGCAGTGGGTCTCGATTCTTGTGCTTTCTCTTGGGGCTTTTTTATTTTTCTGTTGGCTTGCTTTGTCCAACTTGGATGTGGTGGTTCTTGTTTTGTCTTATATTTTATTGTTATGTTTTGTTGGTATTTCTTAGAAATTTGTTCCTCTCTAATGAGAAACAGAACGGGAGTAGTTCTGAATGGAAGAGGTAGTTGGTGGGAACTGCGAGGAGTGGAGGGGGAGCTGTATTCACATTATACTGTATGAGAAAAAGATCTGTTTAATAAAAGGGGGGTAGGAACCACTTTGAAGAGAGGGTTTCTTTTACAAGAGGCATGCTATTAGTGTTATTTCTGAAAGAAAACAAAAATATAAAAAAACAAAATGTTTATATTTTACTTTACTACTATCCTAATAAGAACAGAGAAGTTATATCACATAAATAATACTGAAGTAGGACAATAGAGTGAAATTTTTTATAGCAAATCTTTATGCTACAAAAAAGATAAAGAACAATTAACAAAAGAACAATTTAAATATATGAAAAATACACAAAATACAAAAAGACCTAAAAATGCTAGATTTTTTAATGTTTAACATGAGACCCTTCAATCTTTGGAAGATGTCTTGAAGACAACTCATATCCTTGAATTCTCAACTCCTCCATTCCCCAAATGCTGCTGGGTGGTAGCAGATGGTTAGTTATCTAATGTAGGAAACGCAGCTGCTGAGTTCTATTTTGCCCCCATCCTTACCATTATGCAACCTATAGACAGAAATTTTACTGAATAACAGAAATGGAAAAAAAAATCAAACTAAATTATATCTATTTAAAAATATGATTGTAGTAGCTTTAAATGAATGCAGCCTCATATATTATATCCTGATACTAAAACAGTTTAGTGAATTTATTAAATCTTTGCATCAAGATGATTTGGAGGAGATACCACAAATGTGGTACATATCAACATGTTTATTTTGTCCCTGGCTTACAAGCAGCTTTCAGCATTTATTATCAGCTTGACAAGTGTCCCTGACAACACTCCCATATCTATTTAAGTACACTAAAGCTTAAAAAAGGAATGGTCACTGGGAGGTATTGTCACAAATAGCAACTAAGCCCGTAAAGGGCTCCCACTACAAGGAGAAACAAGAATCGCAACAGCACTTGCCAAATGTGTTGAGCAGAATGAGCTATTTCACTATTAAATGAATGCTCAGCTGGTCAGAAGAGAACACTTAATACATCTGTGTAAAACTGGATGGAACTAGTTTCTTGCCAACACTTCCTTCTAATCTCACATGAAAACACAATGCAATTTTGTCTCATTTGCCCAAGACTTAATTAAGACAAAACACACTGTGCTCTAAAACAGGGTAAGAAAGCCTCATATAAATAAAATGGAATCTTAAAGACTTGGGTAACCAAGTGCCTGCCTGATTCATTTTAAGAATTATTCCCATTTGCTCCATTATAGATGCAATAAACCAAGAGCAATGAGCAGAGCTCAAAAACATTTTTTTACAGTGCCTCAAGTAGCTTTAATAAGGCCAGTTTGTGGGACTGTCACTGTCTACAAAATCCCAGATAAAGAGCTCCAATGTCCCCATATATAAGAACACTACTGGAAGCATCCAGCAGTACACCTGTAAAACAATTCAAATAAATGCTATTAAATCCAGAAGACAAAGGCCCACACTATGCCATACTGCAAACAGAACACTGCTTTATAACTTTGACTACTAGGCAAGCAATCACATGGCATTACAAAGAGTTACATCCTCTATAACTTTCAGAGTCTTTGGTTTTATGTGGAGTTCCTTGATCCACTTAAACTTGACCTTAGTACAAGGAGATCAGAATGGATCAATCAAAGGGTTACATCCTTACCCACTTAACCAGTTCTTTCAGAGTGTAAGGAAAATGTTCACATGGTTATCCTATACTGAAATTAAATATTTTTATTTCTTACGTATTCTCATTCTTAGCTTTAAATTTCAAGAATGATCTAAAGGTACTCATTATAAAAAAAGACTGTCTAAAAATTAAATACTGATAAAAAATTATCTTTAGTGTTTATGGATCCAAATTTTGTCCTATTTTTACATCCAAACTGCTATCACGAAGCCATTTAACAAAGTGATTTAACCTAAAAGTAATGTTGTCTTGAATAATTTAATGGTACTTGTTCAGCTACAAAGAAAAAAGCCTTTCCCCTCAATTTCGGTATTCCTTTTTTGTGCCCCTTCAAGTAACTTTATGAAAATAGTTTGCCCAGAAACATTTTAAACTGATTTTCAGTAAGCTGGTTTTTAATAATGCCTTATGTCTGAATGACAAAACAAAAGTGTGAAGGTTATAACTGACTTGAGGCTTCATAAATAAGACTGACCACAGAAGCAACTTCATCAGGGAACATACAAACCTTGACACCACAGAGACTACTGTCCCCTCTAATAGTTTTCATGCAAGAGCAAATCCAGTATGAAGCAGATGTGAGCACACAGAGCCACACACATCCAGGAACAGTCAGAAAACAGCATTTGGTCCTTGATCATTCACTTCTTCTATGAAAGCATTCTGGATGTTTTATCCAATCTCATTCAGAAAAACACAATATAACATATAGTTTTGGGAAAAGATGTATGGACTTAATTTGTACTGGTAGAATAAAGACCGAGGAAGTAAACAATCTGGCTGGATTTTTGGAATCAGTTTAGGATATAAAGTACTATGTATAACTCTAAACAACATATCTGGCTTTCAGTCCCTAAACCCACTGGCTTTACCCATTTGCATCACAATCATTTTATTACTGATTATAGGTTGGACAGTGCTGAAGCCAAGCCCGTAAATTTACATTACTTTCCACCCCTTCCCCACGTGGCTTGTTTTTACTTAATTAACCTAAACAACATTAGAGTTCTGAATATTAAAGTGTTCAACAAACTTGGTTCTAAACCCTGAAGACAGCCTTTTCCAGAAGCCTTTCTCAGAACTTACAAACTGCGCACCATCGTTTCCTTTTGAACTGACTTTAGGTTAATTGATAAAATTACAGCATTCAGAGCAAATAGAGCCCACCTGCTTTGTAAACAAAGTTCTACTGGGAAGACAGCCAAGACTGTCTTATGAATTATCTGTGGCTCCTTATGTCTTAACAGGAGAGGCAAGCAACTATTATGGAGAGCACATCGCCTTTAAAACCTAAAATTTTTACTAGTTGAATCTTTATAGAAAACTGTGTACTTTCACTTAAAAAAATGAAAAAATCCTAAAAAGACAAATTTCATTTAAATTAAAAGGATGTCTACATTTCTCTATCACTAAGATACCCACCCATTTTGGTCCACACATTAAACTGATGAGTTCTATGAATGCTTAAAATATTTAAATATAACTTACAACACTGTTTCTATGAATATTTTTTAAAATTTTATCTAAGTAGCCTCATGGAGTCGGGCGGTGGTGGCTCACACCTTTAATCCCAGCACTCGGGAGGCAGAGGCAGGCAGATTTCTGAATTTGAGGCCAGCCTGGTCTACAAAGTGAGTTCCAGGACAGCCAGGGATACACTGAGAAACCCTGTCTTGGAAAAACAAACAAACAAAAAACAACAACAACAAAACCAAAGTAGCCCCATGGACTAAGTAATGAGAGACAGAAAAGAGCACTGCTCTTGACTTAACTAATTTCTGTTAAACAAAAGCTCTTTGAATAGAGACATTCCTCACTCTGTTAAAAAAAAAAAAAAAATCAGTAGTACAATGGAATTTAACATTCACAAAATCTTTTTTCAGAAACCAAATCTTGTGACTTTAATAGGCATCTAAAAATTTAGGAACAATTTTTTCAAGTACTGGAGAGCTGTAGCACATTGGGACAAACTGAGAGCTACCTGTGGAGGGCAAATTACTATCTGGTAAATTTCTAAAAAAAAAAAAAAAAAAAAAAAAAAAAGAAAGGAAGGAAAATCACAAAAAGAAATGTGTCTTTTATTACTATTATTTGCATTAGTATAAGTTACAATAATAGTCTAGGTTTTCTTTACAGCCAATTTCCCATAAATATTAAATTACCAAAAGTAATGGTATTTTCTAAGTTTTCAAAATGATCCTTAGATTTTTGTATCATTTCGTAGAAAAATAAACCAGGCAACCACATTTATTAATTTAGGCAATGTTTCCCAATAAAAATGTAGAAATATTTAAATTACATATTACAGTGTACCAACATGAAGTCAAACTCCACAACTACACACTCATAAAAAAACCTAAACATCATTCTCAGGATAGACGCTTCTGTACAGGATTTACACACATCTCACTACACACTGAGGTTTCAGTGTGCTACGGAGTTCAGAGGTTCTGCTCGGATGTTCCCCAAGTCGAGTGCAGAATCTGTCTCTTCATCTATTTCCCCAATGACTGCTCTGTTATTAGTATGAGAAAAAAGAGAGTTAAATCATTTCTAAAATAAATTTACATACATTCCTAAAGTCTTATTAACTACAGCATCTTGTTTCATCCTTCTGAAACATGTGGAATTGAGAAGGTGCAGTAAAAACACAAGGTAGGAAACAAAAGCCATTTCATTTCATCACTAAGTGAATTGAATTACCCCATGTCATGGGATTCAAGAAATAATGTGAAGGTACTACAGGAACATATATAAAGAGATACTGTGAGGTGTCTGAGCATCAGCTCTTTGGAAAACTGTCATCTGATCTGCAGCATTTACATAAGAGACAAAGAAAAGACCCCATGGGGTAGAAGGGCTAATTGTAAGCTACTAACAAGACCCATTTATTTGCAAAAATTCTTAAAACTTTGTTTTCATGGGCTCCTAAAAGCAGGCTCTAATCCCAGTAGGTTTAAGGTGAATGTTTAATTCTGATTTTATTTTCTACATAGACACAGGAGGCACTGTAGTCATCAGTCCACCCTCCCTCCCCCTCCCCCCAGTGTTTCATCAGTACTGCTGTGGTCAGAGGACCTGGCCCTCTGCTCTGGATCACCCTTTATAACTCACTTTATAATCTAAGCCAAAAGTCATCTCCAGAGACCATTTTACAGATTGTAACACAATTTTAATCGAGGATCAATTGGTCATATTTACCAAAATATGGTTTTCAGATAAAGTTAAGTGACTAGAGCATGTGTTCATTTTAAAATAAGTTTACAGTATTAATAAATTAATCTTAAGTATATCCACAAAGTAAATTCAGTATCTCTTCCCTACATCTTACATAGCCCTTCAAACCACCTAGTTACTAATATCTTTTGCTGTCCTCTAGTCATATTTTGACTATTCATAGTATTCTAAAAACATAAATATAATTAAATTTAAATTTTAGCCACAGAAGGTAGAATACATGTATAATGCTAACACTTGGGAAGCTAAAGAAAAATGAAGTAAATTTGGGCTAGGGTCAGCCTGGTTATGCTCAAAAACAAAAACTAAAACAAAACCAAAACCAAACAAACTAAATAACCTGAAAATCAAAATTTAAATTATTTCTTTGGTCACCAGCCACTTTTCAAACACACCACAGCTATACAAAGCAAGTAGCTGTAACAGTGGAAAATGCAGAGGCGTGAGGGTTCCCATCATCAGAAAAAGTGACTTTGAACAGCACTGCTCAAAACGGTTACAGCCTTTCTCAAAGTGCTACCTACCTCTAAGATATCTCAAACTAGACTGCCAGAGTCCTAATTCACCAAGACAACAGGTTCATCATGGCACACATTAAATACATTCACTACACTAAAAACAGTAATAGTTAAATGAGCATAAACTGTTTAAAATAATTCAAATGGGAGATTTTTTAAAAGTTATTTTCCAAATCGTTAAGAAGCCTCTTTAAGAAAGAATGTGATGCAAAGCAGGGCCCTTTCTGGACATACCTGGGCACACACACTGGTGGTTTAGGCTACTAGGAGGCTGTGGTAGTAGGGGAAATGTAAAGCTTAAAGTCAGTCAGAGCAACTTAGGAAGGGCTGGTCTCAAGATGTAAAAAGAGGGAACACAGCTCAATAGTAGACTGCCTATTCTCCATGTACAAGATTCCAGGTTCAAACCCCAATTCTCAAATATGTAAATACACATGAAATCTCAGTAGGTAAATGTTTAGTTTATGAGATCCCTTTAGTTGACTCCTGAGGCATCTCAACATAAAATGTTTAGAATTATATATAAGATAAGCTCTACCTACAAAACACGTTAAGTGCACAATTCTATTATACATATGGCATCATGTATGTTGGAGAAACTCTCTCTTCCATAAAGCAAACATACCAGTAGCAAAAATGTACTCAAAATGGCTTATGTACTTACACATTATCACCCCTCACAATGTATAACCCCAACACCACTTGTTCTACTCCCTGTGAAGAGCTGAACACCCGCTCATGGCTTTCATCCAAAATCAAGTTAATGGTCTGGTCAAAACCTTTTAGTGTTCCCTGAAAAAAAAAAGAAAAAAAAAAACAAAAATATTGTGGTTCTGAATATATAAATCAAACCATTTCAGTTGTCAGCCAAGTACTTATATCTTCCTTTGCGTCCACTAGAAGATAAAATATCTTCTGTAGTCCAGAAGTGTTCCATGACACAGAGCTTACCTCGTACTTGTTTTATGATGGGGGAAAACCTGTACCACCAATCTCACTGTTGTATAGCTGTTGGGAGTTGCAAAGGACAGGCAGGCACCAGTACACTTAAAGTAAGTGACCTCACACAGTCTAGGAACTAGCACTTAAGAATGAACTAAAACAGGACAGATTTAAGGGGAAATGATTTGGGTTTTTTTAAGTTAGTAAGGTGAATCACAAACCATCAGTACAAAAGATCACTGTATGTTGCTTCTTCCAGAAAGGTCCTGGACTGAAGAAACACACTGCATGAATCACCTCTCCTTTCCTTCATCTTTCCAGACACTATTTGTTTTGCCCATTTCAAATAAAGCAGCTGATGCTCCAGGAAAACCAAGGCTCAAGATTGATTTCACGGATGGTAAACAGCTCCAGAGCCAGATTACAAGGTAACTACACTACTTTGTTGTAAACAATGTTACTACAAACTAGGTGATACTTACAGTTAATATTTCATATCTCCTTGCTGCCAACATTGTGTCTTGTGTCTATGTCAAATAGAATTCTCTCAATATTACAGTAGACATATTAGAACTGAAATAATCAGAAACTTAAGTTGAAGGAAATAAGCAGAAAAAACTGTATGGCTTTAGAAAAATATAGTATCACAGATGCTATTCAAGTTTCTGAAAAAAATAGCTTATTTTGGTTTTAGCTGGTTAATCTCTTGGGTCTGCCATTAAAGTTATGATCTAAAAGCTGTAACTATATAGAATCAGAATAAAATAAATAAACTCGGAGTCTAGAAATTAGAAAGAAAAACAACTTAGACTATTTACTATAGTAGTTGGTAAACAGTGGTTTTCATTAACCCCCAGAAAAGTCTTCTCACCTTCATTTTATACACAAATATTTTATCAGGCGACTTTGTGATAAGATAGAACTAATCAATGTCAATACTTTTGTTCTGCTTTCCCTTTTGTAACAGAAACAAGATATTTAAACACAAG
Source organism: Mus minutoides (assembly GCA_902729485.2). Lineage (NCBI taxonomy): Eukaryota > Metazoa > Chordata > Mammalia > Rodentia > Muridae > Mus > Mus minutoides. The sequence continues at coordinate 208,745 of LR750706.1, forward strand.
GCTTTAAAAATCAGGTATTTGCAGATTATCATTTAACAGTAATAGACTTCCTAGTTGCCCATAGTTTTCAAATTTATAGATGATGAACTGACCACAACCACTACAAACAAAAAACTTACATATTTGTTTCCTTTATTAAGAAACAAGCAAAGGAGCCGGGCGTGGTGGCGCATGCCTTTAATCCCAGCACTCGGGAGGCAGAGGCAGACTGATTTCTGAGTTCGAGGCCAGCCTGGTCTACAAAGTGAGTTCCAGGACAGCCAGGACTACACAGAGAAACCCTGTCTCGAAAAAACAAACAAAAAAAAGAACAAGCAATGGAAGTAACCTTGGTTTTGGAATAAAACACAACTTATGATACTGTATAGTTTTGTCATTTGTTATAGTGACTCTCTGGGAAAGTATCTTATTTTTCTAAGCTTGATTCCTAATAACAATGTAAGTGGTAATTCTTCATAAGACTGTATGTCAGACTAAATTACACACAAAATACTTAGCACATGATATGCATTTAGTCTATGTCACTTTGACTGGTATCGCTCATTAAAGAGAATAAAAGGATACTAAGAAAACTAAGGAGCTCTGATGGCTCAGTGGTCAAGAGTACATACTGATCTCCAAAGCCTCCCTAGCACCCACACATTGTGGCTCACAACGACCTGAAATTTTAGTTCTTCTGGCCTTGTGTAGTGTACCCCCACACATACAGCAGACACTCATAAAACATACATGAGCATACATACATGAGCACTCATACAAACATGAACAAAAATAAAAATAAATCTCAAAAAAGAAAATCACAGAATGGGATAACATGGGATTAAATTTCATACAGGAAATATTTCAATCAAAGATAATAGACCAGGCAACGGTTCCAAAGATTGTACCGCCAGTGAACTCATAGCTAACTTGAAGCTTCCAAAACCATTTATTATTTTTGGAAGAACAATGAAATCACTGAAGACACACTCCTCAGGTTAAATCTCCTCATCAATAGGCAACTTAGTAGGGCACACACATAATATGTAAATCGTTTAAGGTCTCTAAGTTCAAACAAACAAAATAGCATAGAAGGAAGAGATATAAGAAGAAAACAAATCATTTCAGATCAGAGGCCTTCGAGGTTGATTAGAGAAGTTGTACAGGTAGTCAAGAGACTAAGGTTAAATAGGGGAATCATAAGAATAGTGAAATATAGGTGTGCTGTGGTGCCCGAACATTAGGCCAGAAATGTGAAAATGGAGATGTCACTCACCACAATCATTCTGCCATCAGAAGTAATAACAGCCACAGTTCCTGAGAACTGAGTCAAGGAAAGTATTTCTTAAAGAACACAAACTGAAAACTTTCAGCCTGGAAAGGAAACAGTTCCAATTACTTAAAAAAAAGAAAGAGACAGAATCAAGATTCAACACTGCCACTGCTCTTGAGGAAGAAAACAGAAGTTTTAAAACTTGTTTCAATTGTACCTTGAAAACAGTTAATCACATGGGAGAAAGGTATGTGACGGTTTGACTCTGGTTAAAACAGCAGTGTTTCCAACCTATGACACTGAGCAAGCAGACTCATTTCTTATCCTTTAGAATAAAAACTAGGTGAGCGCTAATTAATGTTGAATCACTTTATGCAAGTCAAGGACCTTCTCATCCAAGACCCTATCATAATTAATGCCATCAAGTACCAATAATTCTTGCATCATTAAAAGCTCTCTGTATTTAACTACGTGTCTTATGTATTCCGCGGGTTCCCTCTTTGAACATATGCTCAGTGCAATGCTTTTTGCCCTGACTTTGGAACAGCATTTCTAACTTAAAACTTCACCCGGGCTTTTAAAAGCTACTCGCCACTCTCTAAACACCATGACAATAAGATTTCAAGCAGAGGTATGGGACCCGAAAGCCAAATCTGAGAAGCATCCATCTGTTTTGATGCTATCCCCGAACAAACAGCAAGACTCTTGAGGACCTGCAAACTCAGAGTCCTTAGGGAAACAGTGCATCTTATTCCCGATGGTGGAACACACATAGTCAAAGGCGGTGTGCAGGGATGTTCGAACTACACCGAGATCAGTGCAGTGGGTGCAGAAAGCCCCGGGGCCATCCAGCAGCTCCCTCCCCGAACCCCGACCCCGGGTCCTCCGCCCACCGCCCAGCACTCCGGGCCTCCCGGGCTCCCTCCCGCGCCCGCCGCGGCCTGAGCCGTCGCCGCAGCCCGCCCAAGGATACGGTTGATGTAGTTCTCCAAAGCAGACGTCATGCTGCTGGGCCCGAAGGTCCCGGGAATCTGAGAGGACTCGGCAACGAGGAGACAAAACACCGCCGGCCAGAAACCCGGACAGCTTCGCGCCCGCTGGCGAACGCAAAGATCGCGAGACTCTGAGGCCTCAGCGGCGACGAATCAGTAAGGGAAAGGAGCCGGCCAAAGAGGAAGCGGGGCGGGGCTGACTAGGGGGCATGCGCAGTGTGTTTCCGCCGGGCTTCCGGGTGGCGCTCGGAAGCCGAGAAGAAGGCGGGGACAGGCAGAAGTATATGGAGTTGTCACTGAAGGTGGGCTGAAAGGAGATTCTGGAAGGAGGCTCTACCGGACAAGAAGCCACTGTGGTAGTTACTGAAGGTAGTGTGGGAAGACACTTGCTGCCGGAACACACACTACGTGAAGATGTTAGCATTGGCTAGTGCAGGAGATAGATTCTTTTTCCTTGTAGGCAATTTAGATGCAGGGTGGAAGGAGCTCTAGGTTTCTCCCGCGTGAGCCAAAGAAGTTTAAAAAGCCAAATCGCCCAGTACAAAAGGAGCATATTGTAGCTCCATGATGTGCGTTTTCGGAGAATCCAACTATATACAGAATGTGTGTTCTGAATTTGGCTCTCCAAGTGTCCCAAAAGAGCTTTTAAAAACGAAAGCCAAATAGCTGAAGATGCATGAACCTCCCTTAAGAAATAGGCGGTCACCTTTCATCATTTCTCAAGACTTAGCTTTCCTTGGGGTGGAATTCAATAATACAGTACCACTGTGAAGGAACTCATTGGAGAAGAGTGTAACTAAGCACAAGGCTTGGCTCTAATTATTGATGTCCCTGTTCAAAAGTCCTGTATCAATGAGTCATATCCCCACCCTCTTCCCTTCTATACTGTTTTATTTATCTATCTATTTATTTATGTAGTGGTACTTTCACTTCAACATTGGATGTTAGGAATCTACACACACTATAATGGAAAAAGCAATATTTCTTTTGTTGCAGGTTTTAAAGTCTTAGCTGAAGAATTATAGCTTTGGAATGATTGAACTTTGGTTTAAATTAGAGAAAGTGACAGTAATGACACCATGAACCTGTTGGGGAACTAAAAGAATTCCTTTAAAGCTATACCTATAATTATTCAAGAAAATAGACTGCATCGTAAAAAAATAATAATGTTTGTCACCTCAAAGGTAATTCTAACATTTTGAGTATCGTCATGTTTTCTAGTGGGGCAAGAAGAGTGGCACAAATTTTAAGTGCTTTAAGGAAGGGTGAGATAGGATGTGTAAAAGTATTGGGAAGCTTTAAAAAAAAGATGCTTAGGGCTTGAAGAAAAAGTAAATACACTTCAGGGAAATGGACTGGGGGAACTGAAGTTAATCTATTATGAGTCTCAGTATTAGTTCCTGATTCACTGCAGTAATAGGAAGGATAGAAATCAGATGTGATCAGGAGACAGGATAAGAAAGGAAAGAGTATATATGACAACTTATGGATAGTATGGTAATAGCAGTTGGTAAAGCAGAAGAATAGAAACAGTAAGAGAGGACTGTTAAAGTAACCTGACCTGTTGAACTGTAGAAATGTGTTAATAATATATAACCAACCAATAGCTTTAAATTTTATTATTATGTATATGTACTCTGTGTGTGTGTGTGTGTGTGTGTGTGTGTGTGTGTGTGTGTGTGTGTGTGTGCCTGAATGTTTAGGCCATGGTACAGGTCTGGAAGTCACAAGTCAACTTTCAGAAGTCAGTTCTCCCTTTTCACCCAAGGACCATAGGCATCAAACTCATTATCAGATTGCACAGCAAACAGTTTTATCTGGGGGAACTATGCTGGAGCCTGTTGGCACAAAGGCCAACAGCTCCTGAGTGGTGAGTGAGGATGATTATAGGAAAGGCAGAGAAAAGACACAGAGACAAGAGGTAGATATGGGAGGACCGCCAGTGAGTACTGCAGCAGCCTCGAGTTTATTATCCGTAGCCTTTTTTATACCCCAGAGCACCATGGGAAACAAAACCAGCACGCTAACAAACAGCTGCTGAAATATTCACAGGACATCTGTTCTCATCCAGAGGCCTCCCTGTTCCTCCCTGTTCCAAGGTCAATAGAATGTTCAGCCCCTCGCCTTGAGCCTCAGGTGCACCACCTCCTATCCTCCCAGGCCTCAGCAAGCCAGGAAATCTGCCAGCAGACCCTGACCTGTCTCACCTCCACTCTGCCTGGCAGGCAGATCTCTCTCTCTCTCTCTCTCTCTCTCTCTCTCTCTCTCTCTCTCTCTCTCTCTCTCTCTCTCCCTCCCTCCCTCCCTCCCTCCCTCCCTCCCTCCCTCCCTTTCTTTTATTCTTTCTGTGCTTCAAAGAAGCAGGCCAATTGCTCCCACCAGGGAACCATCTTCTCAGCCTCTACCTTGTTTTCAGCTGCTTTCTTTTCTGGGTTTTGTCTTCATGTGACATTTTGTTACTGTCAGAGGTGTTCTCTGCAAACAGTTGAGCTCCATTGGATTACACTGCCATTGCCGTTGTTGTCCATGAAGGGTGCTCAGTAATGTGATTTAGATAAAGAGTGCTTTATGACCAAGCATTTTTAAACAAGTATACTTCAGCCTTTTCCCCAGACTCCCGGTTAAGACAGTTACAAAGTGAGAGAGGCAGACTTAACACTCACCTCTTTCTGGTGCATTTTGTCAGTTTCTTCTTTAGAGTTATTTATTGTTATATGAGAGTTGGCAAATTATAGTGCATAGCCATATTTTTTTGGCAGGCATATTTTGCTGCTACAACAGCCAAAACTGTACTATATGTGGCTGCTTTAGGGCTTCAGGAGCACAGCTGAGTAATCTTGAAATTTCAAGAGGCACAGTAAACATAAACTAGTGCTAAGTAGCACTAGGCAGAAAATTAGAAGACCTCACTTCTGACCAATAAATGAAATTTCTCAAGCTTTTATGGCAGTATTGCTAAATCCATTGCTCTGATCTACCTCGCTGCCATAGTATTCACTTCTCACCATTTGCTAAAGAATTCCCCCATTCTTTTGAACCTAACATCTTGTATCAAGTGTAAAAAAAAAAAAAAATCAAGCTAGACTTTGCAACAATGGCTATGTTAATTCCTCTGCTATGAATTGAAGCAAATTCTTAGGAGACTTTTAAAAGACACGTAAGTAATTCCAATTAAAGGCAGCTATTTGTAGATATTTTTAATCTTAACTCATCCTGTGTTTCTCCAGAATGCTACAAGTTTGAGGGAAAAAGCTCAGTATCTCAAGCATCCATTTTCTGTGGGTTTTCTGGCAATGACAGTCTTAGGCTGTGCTTAAGACTCTAGACTTTTCGTTGGGTACTTGTGGTGTCCCTTCTCTACCAACATAGTTGGTGCTAAGACCGAAGCCTTGAGAAAGCCGCACCCAATGGCACCTGTTGTTTTGTTAATTAGACTAAGAGATAGCCCGGCTCCCCCCACCCCACCCCCAGCCAGGTTCTGTGTGCCTCCCAGATCCCCTGGCTCCGCCCAGCTTACCAGCGGCCCACCTAAGACCAGCCCACCTGCGCAACCTGCGAGGAGTCACAATACTTCAGGGTTCCCGCTAAACTCCAGAACGCCTGCGCAGAAGACTGGGGGCGGGGCTTCCCTTCCTTTATCCCCAAATGCTTGTCCACCATTAAACATTTGTTCTAAGCAGAAGCAACCATGTAGCCTTGGAGATCTTCTTTCTTCCCCCACTCCCTTAGTTTCATTTCAGCTTCGGGCCAATCCTCCAGGAACCCAGTCCACTGCGGGCAGTGGACCCCAACAGGTACTAGTATTGCAAAACCACAGGACCTTCAAACAACCTACTCTACTTTGAATACCAATCTAGCAACCGTAAGTTCATAAAAATGACTTTAGGCTACAGAGAAGAATCCATTCAAAAGTTCTTGATGCTATCAGAGTCACAGCTTTTATCCTTGTAGATCTGTCTTTCTCTAGGAAGTGGACTTATTTTCATGCTACAGAGTTTGTTTTACCATGTTACATTAACAGACCACACTGTCCCTAGAGGTTTTGGAGCAACAACAAAACAAAGACACTTCATTCATGGGAGTCCTTAACATATTGTTCTTGTTTCTTTGTCTGAGAAAAGGCAAATAATCATTTCTGAGCCAGTCCCTTTGCTTAGGTTCAAGAATCTCTATAGAGTTTAACCTAGAAATAAGGGTCTGTCTACACAAACCTCATGACTTTTTTTAAAAAAGAATAATGAGTGAGTTTTAAAGAAAATCAAACTCCTTTCAGTTGAAAGTAAAAGGAAACATGCTGAAGAAACAACCAGCAAGTATCTACTATTTAAGGTATATTTGAAATTAATGCAATACAGATCTCTGCTGGCTAGTTTTATGTCAGCTTGACATAAGCAAAGTGATCTGAGGAGGCGGGAACCTCATTAAATAAAGAGCTTCCATAAAAGGAAGCTACAGGCAAGGCTATAGGGCATTTTCCTAATTATTGTCTTAGGCTTTTATTGCTGTGAACAGACACAATGACCAAGACAAGTGTTATAAAGGACAACTTTTAATTGGGCTGCTTATAGGTCCAGTCCATTATCTTCAAGGTGGGAGCAGGGCAGCATCTAGGCAGGCATGATGTAGGCAGAGCTGAGAGTTCTACATCTTCATCCAAAGGCTGCTAAGCCCACACCCACAGTGACACACCTCCTAATAGTGTCAATCCCTGGGCTAAGCATATACAAACCATCACAATTGTTGAGGTGAAAACACCCAGCCCATGGGTTGGTGGTGCCATCCCTGGGAAGGTGATCTTATGTTCTATAAAAAAGCAGGCAGGGCAAGCCATCTGACAGCACTCCTTTATGGCCTCTGCATCACCTCCTGCCTCCAGGTTCCTGCCCTGCTTGAGTTCCTGCCCTGACTGATGGAACTGAGTGAAATAAACCCTTTCCTCCTCACCTTGCTTTTTTTGGTGATGGTGTTTTATCATAACAATGGTAGCCCTAACTAGGACAGAAGTTGGTACTAGGGTCAGTGTGGGGGTATTGTGACAGACCTGACTATATTGCTTTGGGGAGGATTGTGGAAGGACTTTGGAAGTTTGGGTTAGGAAAAGCCAGTGAGTGTTGAGAACTCAGTGAGCTGTTAGTAGGAGCCTGGAAGATAAGAATGTTACCTTTAAGAGCAGTGCAGAAGATGGAGACCTGGCTTGTGAATCTTCAGAGGGAAGCAAAGACTGTTTGGGGCCCTTTGTTTGAAGTAAAGTATTTTTTACTTTATAGGCACTCACAGTTAAGAAACTTTGGATTTTAATAGATTCTTTGTATTTTTAAAAGAGACTTAAATTTTTAATTACTTTTGTTTTTTATGTACATTGGTGTTTTTTATGCATGTATGAGAGTGTTGAGTCCTTTAGAACAGAAGTTACAGACAGGTCTGAGCTGCCATGTGAGTACTGGGAGATGAATCCAGGTCTTCTAGAAGAGCAGCCAGTGCACATAACCACTGAGCCATCTCTCCAGCCTAAGAGGTTTAATTTTTAAAGTTTAAAATTTATGACTATGAGACTTTTACATTTGAATTTTATTGAATATTAGAATATTTATATTTTGATATCAATATTAATGTGTAATCTTGAAGATGAACAAGAAAGGATAGGCTGTGGCTTAACAGTGATTTGTCTATATGGCACATCAGAAAGAGATTGATTGTGCTGAATACATTTATGTCAACTTGACACAAGCTAAAGGTATCTGAGAGGAGTGAACTTCAGTTCAGAAAATGCTTCCACAAAACCAGGCTTAAGCAAGCCTCCAGGGTATTTTCTTCATTAACAATCGATGGAGGAAGGCCCAGCCCATTCTGTGTAGTGCTATAGCTGGGCTGGTTTTCCTGTGTTTTATGAGAAAGCAGGCTGAGCAAGCAAGGAAGAAGCACTGCTCAGTGGCTTCTACATCAGCTCTTGCTTGCAGGTTCCTGCTCAGTGGCTTTTACATCAGCTCTTGATTGCAGGTTCCTGCTCTGTTAGAGTTCCTGCCCTGACATCCTCTGATGATGAAAACTGGCATGGAAGTGTAAGCCAGACTAAACCCTTTAACCCTCCAAGTTGTTTTTGGTCAGACTGTTTCATCACAGCAGTTGTACCCCTAACTAGAACAAGGTCTAAGATAAAGATAGTTAAGGAGCTGGTCAATTTAGCTGTACTAGGATGAATCATATTGTCTGTACGTGTGCATATACATGTATCCAGAGTGCCTACATGCTAAATATTCTTTCATTTAACACACAGACCTAGCTCTAGCCTGGAAATAAAGACATAATATTGTATATCATACAATTTCTAGCCTTTTAGAGGGAAGCACTAAGGTCTTGTCATTGGGAATATATGGTCTACCCATGGAGACTCAACCCCACAAACTTTTTGAATGTGAGAATTAGACAGAGTCACTGCTGACTGGGCTCACAGAGAAGCTTTCCTTCGGGACCTAGTGCAACTCATCAGCTCACCATATTTTCAAACAGCTTCTGAAAGAAGAGGTTTTATCCATTCTTTGTGAGCACGTTAATTCCCAGTTTGAGCTTACTTTCAACCAATCTCTTGTTTTACAGATTGCATTGAATGAGCTATACAAAATAAACACTGATTTAGCTACAAAAAAAACCCTATATCCTTTTATATATGAAAAATATTATAAAACTTATCACCTACACAATGAGCATGTATGCACTTTAATGACAGCCTTTGTGTGCATCCTCAGAACTCTCTGACATGTAAGACAGGTTATTTACATGAAAATTGGTCTCATTTAAAAGATATCATTCTAAGGAACATTTTGTATGAATTATTGGTATATTCTATAGCCCTTTTCTTAAAGGTTGAGCTGTCATCCATCTTAGGCTTTGTTAAATCAGAGCAGTGCTGATGATATAAGCTAATATTTTTACAGTCTTTTAGTATGAGGGTAAGATTACAGAGCTGTGTTAAATTTTTCATGATATAAAATAAAAATAGTATGTTGTATTTTACTGCCCGTGATAGTAAATGATGATGTGTATCTACTTCCAGTGATACTGAAACGAATCATAAAAATATAACTTCAGCCAGGCAATATGCTAAATTTCTGAGTTTGAAGCTAACCTGCTCTACATAGTGAGTGTCAGGTCACTTGGCTACATAGTAAGGCCTTGTCTTAATAAAAATAAAAATGCTTCACTTGTTATCTTCGTGGTTTTGTAGACATGTTTTTCTTGACAAACTGATGACTTTATTGGACAGGATCATGAAGGAGAGGTTACATATAGGGGTCTGAGTGACCCTCAAAAATTGCCTTATCACCAGAAAATCCCACCCTAAGATGAGTTATGTCTGTCACTGAAGAAGAGCCATAAGTTTTCTTGTGATTACTTCTGAGGACAACCTATTTAAGATAGTACTTAATGGTCAAAGTATCTTTCAAAACTTAATTTAAGGAAACAAACTTTATTTAGAGAAAAAATTGTAATAAGCAATGAAATTGTTTTTATCTTCAGAAACAGTAAAAATGGTGAACAGTTTGCTTATGACTAACTTAAAGGCCATTGACTTCATCCTTTAGCATGTACTTATGATCTTATAATGCAAATAAAAAATTGTCATCTATATAATAGGGATCACAGAAGTCCTTACAGTTAAACATTGCTGTTGGTACAACATGAAGTACAGAGAAACAGCATCATTTTCACATTTCTGTTTGTTCCTATGGCAGAAAGAATTAGCATCTGAAAGGCATGGCAATACATTTCAATACTATGCTCAGAAATGAAAAATGAAATTTTGTAAGAAAGTGCCTTGGTCTAAGGAGAAATGCCCTGTTAGGCAGACTCAAGAAGCTACTTGATCAGAATATCACCTATTCAGAGTTTGTCATGTCAAGGTCAGCTGGTGTCTTAGGGTTTCACTGCTGTGAACAGACACCATCACCAAGGCAACTCTTATAAAGGACATTTAACTGGATCTGGCTTACAGGTTCAGACCTTCAGTCCATTATTAACAATGTACGAGCAAGGCAGCATCCAGGCAGATGTGGGGCTGGAGGAGCTGAGAGTTCTACATCTTTATCCAAAGGCAGACAGGAGAAGACTGGCTTACAGGCAGCTAGGACCAGGGTCTTAAAGCCCAAGCCTACAGTGACACACCTACCCCAAAAAGCCACATCAATTCCAACAAGGCCACACTTCCAAATAGTGCCATTTCCTGGACCAAAAATACTCAAACCATCACAGATGGCATTAAACATTCCTATGATGTAAGTTCGTGTTCATCCTTGGCCATCAAGTGCCATTGCCATAATTGGGCTCACTCATCATGCTGACGAGTCTAGACGGTTTGGCAATCAAACTCATTCTAGAAGTAAATACCTTACATACCAACATGGCTGATGAGACAGCTTCCTAACGTTCTTGATTTTGTTCACACTGATAAGCTTATTTCTAACTGGGACACGTTGGACAGGCCCCGGACCTGATAGCTTCATGGAGGTGCACGCCACTTCTCTTGAATCAATTCCAGGCCATATACCAGAAATTCTGTGTCTTCTGGCTTACATCTCTCGATTTTGATAACACTATCACTAATATTACTATTGTGCTTTAATGAAAACTCTTAAATATTGCTTTATGTCATATTAAAATTTTTTTCTAGTTTGGAGCTTTTCCCTACAGGAAAAAGATTTTTGCCTAAGTCATGTAGTTTTGCTAAAATGAAGATTGAATATTTCTTTTGAGACAGATCTCACAGTATAGTCTAGGCTTGCCTTTAATTCAGCATCACTAACCCTGCATTAGGCTCCCAGATGCAGGAATTATAGGTGTAAACCATCATAGCCAGCTGAAAACTCAGTTTTGAAGAAGAAAAACGGTGCCGTTATTTGAGTACCTACCTAGATTGAAATTAAAGTAACAAACATTTCTTATTTAGACTTGCTGTGTGAGTATCTATTTTAGTCAGCTTTATTTCAATGTAACAAAATATTAAGACAAACAACTAAAAAAAGAACAGACTTCTTTTTGACTGTCAATTTCATCGTGTCATTTGGCCATGTTTCTTTATGCCTGAGGCTACATAATCCTTAAAGATAGAAACACCTTTTAATATGGCTGCTCACCATGTTGGGACCAGGAAACAGAGAAAGAGAGTAAGACTATCTCCTTCACAAGCCACTTCCCTGACCCAGCAGCCTTTCCCCTGGCCCTCACTCCCTATAGCTGATCATCACCGATTGCTCCACATGATTCTTTGGGGAACATTCAACACTCAAAATCTAACAGCGTCCTCATTTTCATCCACTGTCAATGTTTTTGAATGAGCCATTTGCTGTCTCTGCCTCACTTCTTTGATGCCAAGTTCTTTCTCCCCACTCCACCCCCAACCATCTGCTTCCCATTAATATGCTGAAACTTTCCCCAAGTTTCTTACTGATGACAGACAGCTGCTTAATTCTCATTCTGACTTGTGATGCTGGAGGGAGCGTTTTGTGCTCTGCTTTAAAAGATACAGTCTACCAGCTCTAGTGACTAGGACCAGTGTGTTTTCATTCTATCCATGACAGTTTACACACTTGTTTTAGTGTCATCTACCTATAGCAGCTTTTCCACCACTACCACCACCACCACCACCACCAACAACAACAACAACAACAACAAAGCTAACCCCTTCTTTTCTTCCACTACTGCTGCTCTGAAGTTGGGTTGCCATTTCTATATTACTATAGCTATGCGTGATACAGATTCCCTTCATTTTAAGTATTCCATAGATACATTATCATCGCAGCTTGCTTTTTACATCCATTGTTGTGTGTTTGGGAAAATAGTTGATGTATCTAGATCAACTAATGAAACACGCACATGTGTCTCACAATTACTCACAAATAAGTGCGTAACATCCAGGAATTTTTTGTTTTCACTTTATTCCCACAGTTCACACTTGAGAACATTATTCTCCTCATCACTAAAAATAGAAAATATGGTTAATTCATTAGTTTCTATCTGTTTTCTCATATAATTTTTTTCACCTAACGCTACTAATTGTTTATGCATCTGACTTCTCCCTACTATTAGTAGGTGTTAGTCTTTACCTGTTGCTAAAATTTTTCTCCTTAAATCAGCAAGCAAGTCTATCAACACAGATAGTAGATGTCTTTAACTTTCTGAGTCAGGTGACCTCCATGGCAACCCTTTAATTTTGCCATTGAATTAGGTTATTTTACACCAGTGGCATAGGAAGGAATGGATGTGTTATACATTCTCATAAAACTTTCCAAAACAAATCAGTGAGACAGGTCTGTTTCAAGGATCCTTGTCTGTTGCCCTCTATTCAACAACACAAAGTGCATTGTGTCTTCCTACCAAGGCCTCTATATTTTCTATACACCATAGTATTTATGTACCATTCATCAGAATCATACATCAGTCTTAATTTACCACTTGTATTTCAAATATGGAGATTATGATCTGTACTCTGACTTGTTCTGTCTAGCCCTTATCATTATGTAGTTGATATAAACCACGACTTACTGTATATTTTATAAGTGGTTTGACTCATATATGGATAAAGGAGATGAAAACCTTTTCAGACAAACAAAGCATTCTAGAAGTATTTGTAAAAAGGTTTATGTTTACTGACAAAGGGGTGTAAATTAAATGACAAATCTTATCTTATAGAATTGGCAAATTACATCTTAATAATGTACAGACCTGGCCACTGTCTTAATGCTACTTATACACTTTGCATAAGGTATGTTTCTTTTTTTTTTTTTTTCCACAATAATTGGGATCAAGCCCATAGTCTTGCAAACAGTAGTCAAGTGCTCTGTAGAGGAAAATTTGTTTACAGATATTAAAACCTATGACCTACAAGTTCTTTTTCTAGGAACAGATTATAAGTATAAGGAAAATGCTATGAAAAAATGCAATGATTTCTATGTGGAACATTAATTTCAGAATTTTAATTATTTGGTTTAATATACTAAATGGCTCTACAATAATAACAGATTGTTTCCAAGGTATAATTTGGGTTTTTATTTGTTGTTGTTTTAAAAGATTTATTTATTTATGTATATGAATACTCTATGCATGTATGCCTGCATGACAGAAGAGGACATCAGATCTCATTATAGATAGTTGTGAGCCACCATGTAGTTGCTGGGAATTGAACTCAGGACCACTGGAAGAGCAACCAATGTTCTCAACTGCTGAGGTATCTCTCTAGCCCCAAAGTACATGTATAACTAATGGTATAGAAAACTATTACTTATTCCAGACTTTCAGGGTTATATTAGTATTCAATTTTCAATGTAATTCAATGAATAAATGAATAAAATATTTTACCTTAAGATTAGTAACAAGAGATTCTGTTGATACCACAGTATTAACATTGTGGTTGAGTTCCTGGTTCCCTAACTGAGATGGAGGAAAGCATAGAAAAGATAATTATTGGAAGTGAAGAATTACAAATGTGCTGGCTAGTTTTATGTTGACATGACACTTGCTGGAGTCAGTGGAAAGGAGGGAACCTCATCTGAGAAAAAAACTCCATAATATTTGTTTGTAAGGCATTTTTTAAATTAATGATTGATGTACAGAGGGCCCAGCCCATTGTGGGTTGTGCAATCCATGGGCTAGTGGTCCTGGATTCTATAAGAAAGCAGGCTAAACAGGCCATGAGAAGCAAGCCAGTAAGCAACACTCTTCCATGGCCTCTGTATCAACTCCTACTTCTAGGTTCATACCCTGTTTGAGTTTGTATACTGATTTTCTTCGGTGATGAAAAGTGATATCGAAGTAGAGCCAAATAAACCCTTCCTCCCCAAGTTGCCTTTGATCATGATGTTTCATCACAACAATAGTAACCCTAAAACATACAAGTATCCTGATAATATAGTGACTATGATTATAAAGAACCCAAAGAAAATCATAAACTAGAGGACTTAAGTTGAATTAGCAAATTCAGCATATGAAAATTAATTTGGTTTCTATATGTCATTAACAAAAATTACAAAATGAGCACAAGTATTGTTTGTGTTATTAGTAATAAACTAGAACAATTTATTGCTTAATTTAACATAAAGGACACTGGTAATACATTATTAACAACTGAAGCCACAGAATGAATAATATATTGGAATTTTCTGTGATGTTCTCAACAATTTGTACTTCTAAAATGTTTTCAATCTTTATCAAAGTAAGACCTTCAAAAAAAATCAATACCACTAATAACAATCAAAAACACAACAAATAGCTTTGGGTTTTAAAAATGGATGCAAGATCTGTAAAAATGTTAATTTGTTGACTATTTTCAATTTGTTAGTTTCTTTAGTCGTACTGAAGATAGAACTTAGGGTCCCATGCATGCTAAGCATGGCTTCTATGACTGAGATATATCCTGTACCATATAACTTGGGATATAAGAAAAACTGCCAAAGGAGTTGTGATGATTTGAAGGTACATCCCACATAGACTCATATGTTTGAATGCTTGGCTTATAGGGAGTGACACTATTAGGAGATGTGGCCTTGTTGGAGGAAGTGTGTCACTGTGAAGGCAGGCTTTGAGGTCTTATATAGGCTCAAGCTATGCCTAGTGACACAATTCCATTCTGTTGCCTAAGGATCCAGATGAAGAATTCTAAGCTCCTTCTCCTTCTATCTACCACAACACTGCCATGTTTCCTGCCATGATGATAATGTACTAAAACTCTGAAATGGTTCTTATATGCTCATGTGTTTGAGTTGCCTTGGTTGTTGTGTCTCTTCCCAGCAATTAAACTCTAAGATAAATTGGTACCCAGAGTCGGGTTTTGCTGTGATAGACCTGAGCATGCTTTAGTTTGGAGGATTGTGGAATTGGAAATGTTGGATTAGGATAGTGGAATGCTTTAAGCAGGGTCTAATCAACCATCCTAGTTAGAACATGAAGACAGTGAACTGTGGGGGCCTGGCCCAAGTCTTTGAAAGGAAAAGAATTTTAGTATATTGCTTAGAGATTGTTGTTGTGATATTTTGGTGAAGAATGTGGCTACCTTTTTCCCTTATCCAAAGAATCTGCCTGAGGCTAAGGTGAAGAGTTTTAGATTAATTGCATTGGCAAAGTTAATTGCAAAACAATCTAGCATAAACTCAGTTGTGTGGTTTACATTTATGAGAAGCATTTTGATGAAACATAGCAAACTGAGAAAGGAAATTTACAAAATTTATGGTTCAATGGTTAAAGGGTATACCAGGAAGTGGAAGGGACTGAAATCATGTGTTCAAGAAGATAAATGATTTTAAAGATATTAACTGGAATTAAGGGAGTGATGATCTTAGGACAAGATATCACCTAGCTAAATTTCCATTTTGTGAAAAGGGATTAAAGAAAAGCTTCAGTCCAGGTATGGTAGTACATGCATTTAATCCCCTCAGGAGAAAGAGGTATGCAGATCTGAGTTCAAGGCTATCCTTGTCTACATAGCAAGTTCCATGGCAGCCAAGCTTAAGTAAAGAAAGAAACCACTGAAAACAGAAATCTGGTGAATACATAATTGAACAAGGGTGCAATGTTACAACCTCAGCAAGCAGCAGTACTTGAAAACTTCAGCTATATGGTTCTGGCTTTGGAGTCAAGGGTAGAACAAAGAAGTTATAGAATCCTCCTCTATGTCACTGAGGCCAGATGTGTAGCAGTGGCCTGCATGGAGGCCCAGAGAAGCTATCATGTAAATCTGTGAAAGGCTTTTGTGTAAAACTGTGAAGTTGAAGCCTAGATTTCCTTGAAAGCACCAAAGATGTGGAGATGCCAGAGCATTGGATACCTGCCAAAGAAAGCTGTTAAAGAGGAGTGGAACCAGCCAAAGAAAAAGAAGAGAAAGAAGAAAAGAGTTGAATATCTAAAAAGCATTTTGGCATTATACATGGAAATGCAGTTTGGGGTTTGCCCAGCTGGGTTTCAGTCTTGCTTTGATCCAGTCTTTCCTCACTATGCTCCCTTTTAGAACAGTAATATATATCTTGTGCTATAATATGTTAGAATTATGTTATCTTCTTTGTTTTTGATTTTATAAGGTATTTCAAGTTAATAGGTTGAATGAATTTCAGAAGATACTTTGAACCTTGGACCTTTAAACATTGTTGACATTATGATAGACTGGTGGGGGGGAGTGAAGTTGAACTGAATACATTTTGAATTTTGCTATGGATACAAGCCCATGGGGGACAGGGAGTAGAATATGGTGGTTTGAATGGGTATACCCCATAGACTCATGTGCTTTGGCCCATATGGAGTGGCACTATCAGGAGGTGTAGCCTTACAAGAGTAAGTCTTGCCTTGTTGGAGAAAGTGTGTCACTGTGGAGGCAGGCTCTGGCATCTTTTATATGCTCAAGGTATGCCTAGTGACACAGTCTTCTTCTGCTGCCTGGAGATCAAGATGTAGAACTCTAGGCTCCTCCAGCACTGTGGCTGCCTGGATAATGCCATGCTTCATACTATGATGATAATAGACTAAACCTCTGAAACTGTAAGCCAGCCCCAATTCAATATTCCCCTTTATAAAAATTGGTCATGGTGTGATTTCATAGTAGTGACACCTTAACTAAGACAGGAGTTAAAGAACTAAATGAATAGAGTAAGGTGATATAGTCATGGGCTGGAAGTTTCAAAACTGTAAAGGTATCAGTTTTCCTTATATTGCACTGTAGACTCAAAACAATCCTCTCTCTCTCTCTTTCTCTCTCTCTCTCTCTCTCTCTCTCTCTCTCTCTCTCTCTCTCCTGTGTGTGTGTATGAAATCTGACAAATTAATAAAAGCATTATTCAATATTCTTTACCATAAGCAATATTTTGTGCAGCAAAAGTTTTCCCTCCAGTCACTTTTGGGTGTTTATTCAGAGAACATAACCAAAAATAAAAACTGTCTAAAAGAAGTTATATAAAAGCACATGCTTGGGGATGATTAAAATATTTTCTATGAATGTTTTTAAGAGCATAATATAATTACAGCAATTTTCTCTTTTCTCTCCTCCCTCCAAACCCTGATATATAACCCTCCTCACTCTCTTTTAAAGGCATGGAATTTTTTTCTTAATTATTATTTCATACATACATGTAAAGGTGTATGTGCATGATATATATGCATATGATATATGTGTATGTATATGTGTATACATATATATTCTTGATATTTTGTCCTTAATGCTCCTTGTATATATGTTTAGGGCTGGCCATTTGGTACTGGACAGCCCCTTGGTGTGCTCTTCTCTAGAGAAGACTACTTCCTTTGTTTCTAGCTTTCTTCAGTCCTTTGTTTAGGGCTGAGGCCTAGTGGACTTTTTCATTTCCACTTAGGTATATATGTCCATCAATTTCGTCCATGTTTAGGTTGTCATTCTGGTGAGACTTAATGAGTGTAGCTTCCAACATTACTAGGTGACACAATCTCACAGCAAATTCTTTAATTCTCTAAGTCTTACACTATTTCTACCCCCTCTTTCAAAATGTCCCCTGCAACCTTAGCAAACATTTTATAATATATCCTTCTTGCACAACTGACAATATTTACTCTGGACAAATCTCCTATACCATACCACCTAAAATTATTGACTCAATTTCTTTCTTATTGCTCTAATAAGATTTTCTGTTCCTTCTTGTTCATAATAGGAAGATTGGTTTTAGAGTAACTTTTTTTTTTAGATTATTCAAGTTTTCAACATATAATCCATAATAGTCCACAATAATTACTTATCTTTTTTACTTCTGTATTATCTTGTTCTGTGAGTTTTCTTGTTTTCTATACTTTATACTGATGGCCTAACATGACAGGGAAGAGTGAATCTCAATTAATGAGTTGACTCCATAAGATTGGCTTGTGGCCATGAATGAGGGGACATTTTCCTTATTGCTAATTGATAATAGAGGGCCCAGTCTCTTGTGTCAGTACCATCTTTAATCAGGTGTGATTTTGCTGTATAAAAAAGGTAACTAATAGATGACTTTAAGGAAGTATCTAATCAAGATACAACAGGACTAATTCACATATGAACCCTCAGAGACTATGACAGCATGTACAAGACTTATACATGTTCAAACAAGACAAAGTCCCAGCATTGTGAATGAGAGCATAACACAAAGTTACATTCCTAATCAAGAATCTATTTGCACTTGATACCTGCTGGGAAATGGAAAATCAGGTTTCTCCAAGGGAGTGTCATTCTCGAGTGCAGGCTCTATGACCAGGAATAGTTGAACAACACAAAACTGACTCCATGGGTTTGTTTGTTTGTTTGTTTGTTTGTTTTGTGCATATTTTGTTTTGGTATTTCAGTCTTATTTGTTTTTGTTTCGTTGAGTTTTGGTTATTTTGTTTAATGGGGATAAAGAGAGTAAACAGAGAAAATAGAAAACTGTGTGGTTAGGGAGGTAGGGAATATCTGGGACAAGTTGTTGGAGGGGAAAGGATATGATCAAATGTCAGGAGCCATCTGGGAAAAGCTAAAAGCATGCAAGTAAGTTTTCAGGAGATGGTCTACTGGTTTGCATGTCTATGTAGGGTAAACTCTGAATTGCAGGGCCTTCAGAGATTTCATCGCAGGATTGGGTCTTGCTACTCATTTGCCTTTCCAGTTACTATTTCATAATCTAATGATTCCTGAGTATTAGATCACCCTATTGGGCAGATTCTCTGCAGCTCAGTGAGAATGTACTCTAATGTAGCAATGCTGTGTAAATAGATAATTTTTCATAATTCCTAATAATTATTTTACAGAATCCCTAAATTTATATAAGTAATGTACAGCCCTGTAAAAAGATGTAAATAGCGTTCTGTAAATCTTCATGTGTTATGGGCTAATTGCACTAAGATAAGAAAACAGGGTTGGAACAAATTTATGATAAGGGAAAACATTCATTCTAGGTTAGCTGTGACACTACTATCTGGTAACTAAAGGTCATAAACTGGGAATGGACAATTTATTGTGGGTGCAAGGACAAAAAAATAAAATATTGACTTGTTTATCTATAAAAAACTTTAAAACTAATGAGACAAAAGGCAGATAATTTGCCTCTTGATAAAACCATGCTAACTTAATGACAAGAATTATTGTTTGAAACTTTTAATGAACTTTTGGAGCTAGTAACAGAAAATGAATGTTTAGTGGGGTACTAAGTCTAAATGGAAACACATGTGAACATTTCTTCTGTGACTCCTTATCAATTTACAACTTGATTTGGTGTCTTAAACTTGCTATGAACTTACGGAATATAAAGATGGCCATGTTATCAACTGTCCTGAGAAAGTATAAGAACTAAAAAACACAATAAGGGAAGGGCATTTTCTTACTTTCAGCAATGAAAAGGTAGACGCTCTTTTGGTTGGAGATTCTTTTTCATCCAGAATGAATGAGTGAGTTTTTTTCTGCATCGACACTTGATCATTGGTACATTCTTATGGGTGCTTTTGTTCTATCCACCAAATGTATATATGCATATATAAGTATATGTATATGTATGTAAGTATGCATGAACACCGGTGGAGTTGATGAGAGGAGTGGTGGTCGGGTGTGTGTGTGTGTGTGTGTGTGTGTGTGTGTGTGTGTGTGTGTGTTTGTGTGTGTGTGTGCACACGTGTGTGTACATGTTGTCTATATAAAAGATTTTTATTATTTTTCTTCCTTATCTCTCTCATTCATGCAGAATTGATGAGTTCCAGGCCTCTCACCTGGCCAGCAAAGAGGTCCTTGAGTGAGAGAGAAAAGAAACCCGTGCTACTATCACAAAATAGCAAGAAAGAATTACAGAGAAAGAAACCAGCACTGTTTTATGCTCAGATTAAAGCACATAACAGTGAGAGAAAGGAAACCAGTGCCTATTAAAGCATAAATAGTAAGATTATAAGGCCAGGGATCATCAGTCTTTGCCTTCATCCAATGCTGTGTTCCATTTCAGTCCATTTGGAGCAGGACTCTAGCAATCAAATACAGTATATGAAAATAATTTAAGTAAAAAAAAAGTTATTATTTTTTTAAAAAATAATTAAAACATGGTCCTGGGGCAAGTCAGTAAGTAAGGACTGCTTCCTAATGGTTTCTGCTCCAAGCTTCTACTTTGATTTCCTCCTGTCACATCTGTAAATGAAAAGCTTTGACCTAGAAGTATACACTAAATAAGAATCCTTTCCCTCTCAAGTTGGTTTTAAAATAGCAGTTGCTTCTGTTTGTTCTTTAACTCCTTTCTTAACAACTGGTCCTGTCTTGTGATTATAGCAGTAGGAATGTGACTAAACATGTTGTTTTAGTACACAAGACATAGTGAGAAGGCTAGGCTGATTCCATGACAGGCTATAGATTGGCAGTGAAGGAGACCAGGCCCAAATCTGTTCACAAGAACAGGCAAGTTCAGGCCTCAGAAGTTGTCCTGCTACCTGGCCTCAGGAAAGGACAATGAGTCAGAAGCAATTTCCAGAGCTCCTTAGCTACTTCCTTAGCAACAGTTTCCAGACTCCATGCCCCAGTAATGCAATGTCCATAGAGACAAGTAAGATAAAGGTCACCTACCCAGGAATTCCCTAATTTGCTTTTAATCAGGCCTGCAAGCTCACTTGATTGTCTCTCTATCTCGGTAAAGGGAGAGCCCCCAGCATACTGGACTTCTGCAGAATCAAACACATACTATTTGAGTCGAGGGTATCATTCTTCAGCAAATCATGGACCTTAGACTATCTCATTCTCTGATTTGTTTGAAAATGAAGGTAGGTCCACTGAAGCCAGTCCTTGCAGTTTTATATACAGTTTGCATAAAGTTCTATGCTTCTGAGTAAGGCTATGCTTTCTGTTTTCTGTTTTTTATTATATTCATTCATTTGTTGGGTTGTGTGTGTGTTTGTGTGTGTGTTTGTTTGTCATTTTGTTTGGCTTATAATCTAGGAATTTTAAAGTGTAGAGTT
The DNA here is from genome assembly GCA_902729485.2 of Mus minutoides. NCBI lineage: Eukaryota > Metazoa > Chordata > Mammalia > Rodentia > Muridae > Mus > Mus minutoides. The sequence continues at coordinate 229,922 of LR750706.1, forward strand.
TTTTGACTAAATGTCTGTTCCTTAGTTCTTGTCCTAACTCCCATTACTGACAGCCAAGTAAGGAAATACATTTGTGTAAAAAGCAGTTAAAAATACACAGGTAAATGATGGATTCACCATAAAAATATCTCAGAGATGTATAAATTACTGGAGCCAGCTGTGCTTGAAACCTATTTCTTTCCTTCGTTATTTTGTTTGTTGCAGATGTTTCCTGTAATCATGTTATTGTACACTGTGTAGAACGATACTTGTGTTATTCAAATGCCGATTTCTCTGCCCCCATATCTAGCCACTATCTGGATGTGGCACTGCAATGCTTATTCTGAGGACCTCCTGTTTTAGGTTTGTATAAACATTTCTCCTCATTTATTTTTTGACTTTTCAACAGAAGCTTTTCAGTCAGTGTCTGGGCAGATGACAGAATAGGATAGGATTTCTGAGAGCCAGTGGAAAGAAAAGAGTGGGGGGGTAGGAAGAGAAGGAAGAAGAAGAGGAAGAGGAAGAGAGATTAGCCATGAGGAAGGGGTCCTGGAGACACCATAGGAGAACATAGCTGAAGACCAGTGAGCTAGAGAGTTGGGTGGAATGGAAGACCTGATGCCAAGAGCAGATTATAGTGAAAGTCACAGATGTGGATTGAGGTTAGCAGACAACAGTAGAATGAATCAAGCTGTGGTATGTCCAGGTGGCGTAAACAACATCAGAACAGTAATTATTTTTTTCCAGAAGAGAAAATGATGATTTGAAAGTAGCATTAAAATGGAGCAAGACATGCACATAACCTCAGTTCTTACCCTGATGTCCTCTGAAGGACAGATAGGTTTCAGCAAGGCAAGAAGGTGAATGTGATGTTTGAAGGAAAAGATGCAGAAATAACTGACTGGATACAGGATGCTGAATGGATTTGGTTGGGAAATGGAGGGTGTAATACAAGAGTCTGAAAGTCCCTGAAGGGAGACTCCAGACTCAGATTGTATGCACAGAGAAAGAGTGCTTATTCTGTAGAAACAACCAGCATCTAGATGCCGACCATTCTTTGAAATGGTAACCCCAGACAAAGGCATGTGGGCCTTTTTATATGGAACCAGGAGAACTCTCAGAAGGATTAGGTAATCTAAAACTTCACTGGTAAGTGCTAGGGAGTCACAGGCAGTCAGTGGTCAGCATTCCTATGTCATGAATGTTTAACCATAGGATAAAATGGGATGTTCAACACAGATGGCCATCCTGAGATAAGTTGGTTTTTTTTTTTTCTTTCTTTCATAATTATCCTCAGGCTATACTTTGGGAAGGAGTTTTATGATCTCCTTCTTGATTTTATGGTCTTTCCCTGGAATTTGTGTCTTATGGCCTAGTTTCTGGGACTTACAGTCTGTTCCTGGAGCTAGTGCCTTACAGAATTCTTTCGAAATAAGTTCTGGTACTTAAATGGAGACAAATGGGGTTTATGTTGTCATCTCAGTAGGAAACATGACAAAGTAGGCATTGAAGTGACTTGGTGAAGTTGGAACTCCTAATGCTTTTTTTATTGCATTTTTTTACTAGATATTTTCTTTATTTACATTTCAAATGCTATCCCAAAAGTTCCCTTTACCCTCCCCCCATCCTGCTACCCAACCCGCCCACTCCCACTTCTTGGCCCTGGAATTCCCCTATACTGGGGCATATAAAGGGGTCTCTCTTCCCAGTGATGGCCAACTAGGCCATCTTCTGCTACATATGTATCTAGAGACATGAGCTCTGGGGGTACTGGTTAATTCATATTGTTGTTCTACCTAAAGGGTTGTAGACCCCTTCAGCTCCTTGGGTAATTCTCTAGCTCCTCCATTGGGGGCCCTGTGTTCTATCCTATAGATGAATGTGAACATCCCCGTCTGTATTTGCCAGGCACTGCCATAGCCTCACTCGAGATAGTTATATCAGGGTCCTTTCTGCAAAATCTTGCTGGCATATGCAATAGTGTCTGGATTTGATGGCTGATTATGGGATGGATCCTGGAGTGGGGTAGTCTCTGGATGGTCCATCCTTTCCTCTTAGCTCCAATCTTTGTCTCTGTAACTCCTCCTTTCATGTGGTGTCCCTTCTTCCATTAGCATAGCTGATGTTGTGACCAAGCCTTGGAAAGCAGCACGCAGCATCTGTTGTCTTGTTAATTAGGCTTGAAATAGCCGGGTGCCCCTGCAGCCTGCTTCTATGTGTCTCCCAGGACCTTGGCTCCGCCCAGCCCACCTACGACCAGCCCACCAGTGCAAACCGGGGCCATCTCAAGATACTTCAGGCTTCCCGCCAAACTCCAGATGCCTGCGCAGAAGACTAGGGGCAGGCCTTCCTTCTTCTTTCCCCAAGTGCTTGTCCTCCATTAAACAGTCGCTTTGAGCAGCAACCATGTAGCCTTGGCGATCGTCTCCCTTCCTCATCCCCCTTAGTCTCATTACAGCCTCTGGCCACTCCTCCAGAGAACCCCAGTCTACCACAGGCAGTGGGCCCCCACACTTTCATGTGTGTTTTGTTCTCTATTCTAAGAAGGAATGAAGTATCCATACTTTGGTCTTCTTTCTTCTTGATTTTCTTTTGTTTTGCAATTTGTATCTTGAGTATTCAAAGTTTCTGGGCTAATATCCACTTATCAGTGACTGCATATCAAGAGACTTCATTTTGATTGGGTTACCTCACTAAGGATGATGTCCTCCAGATACATCCCTTTGCCCAAGAATTTCATAAATTCATTGTTTTTAATAGCTGAGTAGTACTCCATTGTGTAAATGTACATTTTCTGTATCCATTCCTCTGTTGATGGATATCTGGGTTCCTTTTTTCTCCGGACCCTTTGCTGGAAATTTGTTTTCCAGCTTTTCACTCTAAGGTAGTGTCTGTCTTTTTCCCTGAGCTGGGTTTCCTGTAAGCAGCAAAATGTTGGGTCCTTTTTGTGTAGCCAGTCTATTAGTCTATGTCTTTTTATTGGGGATTTGAGTGCATTGATGTTAAGAGAAATTAAAGAAAAGTAATTGTTGCTTCCTGTTATTTTTGTTGTTAAAGTTGGGATTCTGATCTTGATGCTGTCTTTTAGGTTTGTTACAAAATTACTTTCTTGGTTTTTCTTTGGGTGTAGTTTCTGTCTTTGTGTTGGTGTTTTCCCTTTATTATCCTTTGAAGGGCTGGACCCATGGAAAGATATTGTGTGAACTTCATTATGTCATGGAATAATTTGGTTTCTCCATCTATGGTAATTGAGAGTTTTGCTGGCTATAGCAGCCTGGGCTGGCATTTGTATTCTCTCAGGGTCTGTATAACATCTGTCTAGGATCTTCTGGCTTTCATAGTCTCTGGTCAGAAGTCTGGTGTAATTCTAATAGGCCTGCCTTTATATGTTACTTGACCTTTTTCCCTTACTGCTTTTAATATTCTGTCTTTATTTAGTGCATTTGTTGTTCTGATTATTATGTGTCTGGAGAAGTTTCTTTTCTAGTCTAGTCTATTTGGAGTTCTGTAGGCTTCTTGTATGTTCATGGGCATCTTGCTCGTTAGGTTTGGGAAGTTTTCTTTATAATTTTGTTGAAGATATTTGCTGGCCCTTTAAGTTGAGAATCTTCATTCTCATCTACCCCTATTATCCTTAGGTTTGGTCTTCTCATTGTGTCCTGTATTTCCTGGATGTTTTGAGTTAGGATCTTTTTGCATTTTGCATTTTCTTTGATTGTTGTGCCCATGTTCTCTATGGAATCTTCTGCACCTGAGATTCTCTCTTCCATCTTTTATATTCTGTTGCTGATGCTCGCATCTATGGTTCCTGATTTCTTTCCTAGGGTTTCTATCTCCAGAGTTGTCTCACTTTGTGTTTTCTTTATTATTTCTCTGTCCCTTTTTAGGTCTTGGATAGTTTTCTTCAATTCCATCACCTGTTTAGCAGTCTTTTCCTGTGATTCTTTAAGGACTTCTACCTCTTTAGTGCTGTTCTTCTGTATTTCTTTACGTGAGTTACTAAAGTCCTTCTTCAGGTCCTCTAACAGCATCATGAAATACGATTTTGAATCTGATTCTTGCTTTTCCGGTGTGTTGGGGTATCCAGGTCTGGCTGAGGTGGGAGTGCTGGGTTCTGATGATGGTGAGAAGTCTTGGTTTCTGTTGGTAAAATTCTTTTTTTTTCATTTTTTATTAGATATTTTCTTCATTTACATTTCAAATGTTATCCTGAAAGTTCTCTCTACCCTCCCCCATTCCCCACCCTGCTCCCCTACCCACCCACTCCCACATCTTGGCCCTGGAGTTCCCCTGTACTGGGGCATATAAAGTTTGCATGACCAAGGGGCCTCTCTTCCCAATGATGGCCCACTAGGCCATCTTCTGCTACATATGCAGCTAGAGACACAAGCTCTGGGGATATTGGTTAGTTTATATTGTTCTTCAACCTATAGGGTTGGAGACTCCTTCAGCTCTTTTTGTACTTTCTCTAGCTCCTCCATTGGGAACCCTGTGTTCCTTCTAATAGCTGACTGTGAAAATCCACTTCTGTGTTTGCCAGGCACTGGCATAGCCTCACACGAGACAGCTATATCAGGGCCCTTTCAGCAATATCTTGCTGGTGTATGCAATAGTGTCTGTGTTTGCTGGCTGATTATGGTATGAATCCCAGGCTGCAGCAGTCACTGGTTGGACCATCCTTTTGTCTCAGCTCCACAGGTGATCTCTGTAACTCCTTCAATATGTGCTTTGTTCCTAATTCTAAGAAGGCACGAAGTGCCCACACTTTGGTCTTCATTCTTCTTTAGTTTCATGTGTTTTGCAAATTGTATCTTGGGTAATCTAAGTTTCTGGGCTAATATCCACTTATCAGTGAGTACATGTTATGTGAGTATTTTTGTGATTGGGTTACTTCATTCAGGATGGCCATTTGGTAATCCCTGGAGTTAGTTGTTATAGTTGTCTCTGGCTGGAGCCTGTTCCTCCTGTGATTCTGTTAGCCTCTGTCAGCTGTCCTGGGAGTTCAGCTCTCTTCTGAGTCTCAGTGGTCAGAGTACTCTCTTCAGGCAAGCTCTCCTCTTGCAGAGAAGGTGCACAGAGGTCTGGCATTCAGACTTGCCTCCTGTTTGAAGATGAAGGCCCAATATGGAGCCTGTATCAGAAGATGGGTTGCCTCTGCAGTCTGCCCGCTCCCCTGCACGGCCTGCTCTGGGGGGGTCTCAGCCCTCCTGGGTTGCCACCTCTCCTCTGGCAGAGAAGGTGCCTGGATGTCTGCTGCCAGAAATAGAGGTCTGTCCCAGAAGCTGTGTTGTTTGTGCAGTCCACTGCTTGCCTTCTGCAGTCTGCGAGCTGATCTGCACCGGAACTCCTAATGCTTAAGGAAGTGTCCAGGGATATAAAGAATCATGAGCTTGGGTCTCACATCTCTTGTGCTTGGGTGGTATATGCACTCTCAGGCGTGAAGCTATGGAGCAGCCTCAAGACTGATCCTCTGAGAATTACTCTTTCAGCAGATGTGAGTTCTGGAATCATCTATAACCACTACTTTCATTTATCTTGGATTTTTTTTTTGCCAAGTTTTCCCCAGATCTCAATTTCTGCATCTATGTAAGTAGGACCTGATTTAAATAATCTCTTTTGCTTCTTCAGATGTCTTAAATAGCAGAGAGGAAAAGAAAAATAGGGTCATTCATGTCATCAGGAAAGTGTGAAGTATCAGAAGCAAATAAGCCTCTTTCACATAATCAATGCACCCAGAGCTAATATTAGGAAGATCGATGTGTGAGTTCATACATCTGTTATATTTGGCATCAAAGCATATTAATGCCCTCCAAAAAAAATCCCCAGACAAGTGACAGAACAATGCAGGATGTTTTAGAGACACTTGGTTATGCCTTCCTGCTAAGGCAAAATACATTTTGTAACTCATAAATATGGATTAGTAACAGATTTATGATGTATCAAATGCAAACTTCTGAAGTTAAAATTAAAATGTACTCTTAGTTCTCAACTCCCTGCCATTCATTTCCCCTGTCTTACTAGTGATATTCACTGTATTATTAATTTTTATATTAGTATTTTAGCACTGTAAGTAATAAATGAGTCACTTGAGTATATATAATTCCAAATGATGAAAACATTGAGTTTTCATTACTGAGTTTCATTTAATCAACAATGAAAGTGCTTCTTCACAGCTTATATTTTCATTTTTACAGCAGTTTTTTATTAACCTACTTAGTAGAATTGATGTATTAATTCAGTCATTGCTACAAGCACACTAATAGATCAAAACTGATTATTTCACTCCAAACAGTGGATCAACTTTGGTCCAGTAAATTTTTTATGCTACATGAAAAATGTATCTTCCTATTTCACAGAGTTCTGTATCTTGGACTTTTATTGAAACTCTGAGTGAAAAGCAGCAATGCTTGATCTTAATAAGCAAAGGCACTGCATGGAATAAAGATGTAGATGTCACATACTGAGAACACATTGGAATGATGAACCTCATATCTATAGGAATTCATTTCAATCAGCTTAGCGAAACATTTAAAGTTTGAACATTCTCATTGATGTAAAATGTTTTCTATGTATGGCTTAGAATCTTCTTACCTAATGAAGCTGAATATACTTTTATACTTTATTTTTTTTGATAAACATGTCGTATTCACACCTTACATCCGAGGTATTGTAGTTAAGTCTGGGTAATTGGCCACTAGGTGGCAGGGCTGTGATGTGAATAGAGGCCACAGTTAAAAGCCAGTTTCAGAAATTCCTCTCCACGCAGAGCTTAAAAGCACACACTGAGCACGTACTATGTATTTTTTTCCCACACACTGAAGTTTCAAAGAGGACTATTTCATGATCTCTGTCACCAATGATAAGACAGAATTGAAACCAGTAGTGTCTCTTTTTATACACTGTAATAGAATGGAATAGCCACTACAGGTCACTTCTTCATTTTAAAGCATACTGAGAGTGTTATGATTACCTGAAACTATGCTGGTGATGCTAAGATAAGAGGCTCTCAGAAGAGTTTGTCCTTTTCCTTAAACATATTATAAAACAGAGGCTATAATCCCATGGTAGAGCCTTTTAGAATGTATGGGACCTTAAGTTCAATCTTTAGTACTGCCCCCACAACCAGCAGACATTTAGTATTACAGATGAAATGAGAATCTGAAATGTAAAGCGTTAAAATAAAACTAACAAAGTCTTGTCTAATGTTATTCCCAATGTATAGTTTCTCAAATATGAACAACTTCACCTCCAAAAGTACAAATGGCATGTATATTTATCTTTATCAGAGCTGGATGAAAAGTGATACTAGAGTCTGTAGGTAGAAGGCTGAAATGCTGAAAAATAGCCTAGAATACATGGGCAGAGAATACTAGTAAAGTTCAGCATTTGGAACAAGTTAGGACTGGACTGTGATAGATAAAGCTTCTGTCTCAAGATTGGGAGGTAAGATCTGTTGTTTGAAAGGAGACAGAAAAGATATCTTAGATGAAGGTTTGGAGCAAGCTTACACAATACTTGAATATATGTGATAGTTGGAACAAGAACGAGAAAAACTTGATTTAGCCTTAACAAACAAAGGCAAGAAAGCAGGGCATGGTAGTGAACACCTGTAATCACAGCAGGTGAAAGCTTGATGCAGGAGGATTGAGAGTTTGGAGCAGCCTATATCATATAAAGAACCCTCTACCACCCAAGACACACACACACACACACACACACACACACACAAAGAGAGAGAGAGAGAGAGAGAGAGAGAGAGAGAGAGAGAGAGAGAGAGAGGTGGAGGATACAGTGAGTAGGGCATCATTATATAGCACACAGGGATGAGGTTGGGTTCACCTTTCACATTTATCAGGTTTGCAATTTGGTTTACCTTCTGTTTTCATTCCTTTAAAGTGGGAAAACAGAGCTGGAGAGGCAGTTCAGCAGATAAGAGCACATGCTGCTCTTCCCTTCCGGGTGTCCAAACTACTTCTCTGTTGCTGTGAAGAGACACCAAGGCCAAGGCATCTTATAGAAGAAAATGTTTGTTGGAGCTCATGATTCCAGCAGGTTCCAGTTCATGACCACCATAGTGTGGATCATGGCAGCCAGCAGGCAGGGATGGCATTGGAACATTAGCTGAGAGCTTACCTCCTAATCCACAAGCATCAGATGGAGAGACAGAGCACTATGTGAGAATACCCACCACCAGCACCACACCTCCAATTCTTCCCAAACAGTTCCAGCAACTGAGGATGATTATTCCAGTTATTAAAACATAACAGTCTTATGGTACCATTCTCAACCACAACATCAGAGGACCCACATTTGGTTGCTGGCTCCCACACTGCGTGACTCTCAACCTCCTTTAACTCTAGCTCTAGGGAATCCAATACTTTCTTAGGGCCTCAAAGGATACTGCACTTAGATGGCATATACAGACACACACATACAAGAAAGAGAAAAATTTGAAAATTAAACTTTTAAAAGAGAGAAATTGTTGAAAAGATTCACTATATATTAAATGGCCCAAACATAAATGTGTCAATAATGATACTTAACATTGTTAAGATATTGTGAGAATGCTAATTATATCACTCCCCATGGTTGTCATTATGTTTACTTGGAAAATTGCAGTCAAGGCACAATAGTACTGCATAATGATGAAAATAAACAACCAAGAGAAGAGGGAACAACACACAACCAAACTTTTACAGGAGTTATGGAAAGCCAAGTCAGATTCATCAACATCTCCACCTTCCTGTATGCTAGGAAAGAGATAGCTGATTTTTCCATGAGTGGGTGAATAGGGTGTGGGGAGTAGAGATTGCTTCTGTGATTAGTCAGGTACAACCTAGTTAAATCCAACTCCCTGCTGGTCCTGCACCCACACAGCTGAAGAGAATTCAGCTCAAAATGATAACAATGATGACTGCCGTCTGCTGTCTCTTGCCCTGATGACCATTTCATCCTTCTGTAGGTATTCAGAGCCATTTTGGGATGATGCTGATATCCTTCATCCACAGACTCCGACCTAATTGGCTCCATACTTTCTTAACTACCTCCTTTCTAATCCTTTCCTCCTTCCACCATAAATCACTCTTATAACAAGGTGTCTTGTTTGCCTATTCCTTGACAAAATGAAAGTATTTAGAGGAAAACTTCTGTGGATTCTGGTGCCTCACCTACCTAGCTCCTGCCTCTGCATTCATTCCATTCCTTACTTTCAGTACCTGTGAACGAACTTGATCAAGCCATACTTAGAGCCTTGGCTAACCTGCAGTTGGATTTCCATACTCTACCAGTCTTTTTCTGATAGTGATATGGCTACAGAAATTCTCATCTTTTAGGTCATGATCATTGCTGTCTTGTGGAATGCCCCCTTCAACACACTACCTGCTATTATTTCTCTCATCTTTTAAAAATTTTACTCCTTTTGCTTCATCCTGCTTCAGCTCTTTGAAAAAGAGTTACCTGTACTAATTTGTCTTATTTTATCCACTAACTTTTCAATGGATTTGGCATTTTATAGCCACTGTTCCACAGACCACTCTTACTTAGATTATTAGATCATTAATGCAATCTGTTTTTAATCCAGCAGTAAGCTTTCAAGTCTCACTAGTGAACTATCAGTGGCATTTGACGTAGTCAATGATATTTTCTCCTCTAAAAATTTCCATGTGGTCTCCTAGATGCCACAATTTTCCCTTCTCCTTCTCCTGCTCCTCTTCCTCCTCCTCATTCTTGGCTGCTCCTTCTTAACCTCATTTGCTTTGCCCTCCAAAACTATCCTTTCTATTTATATTGTCCCTAAGTGATACAACCAATTTCATAATTTTAAACACCATATGTTTATGTCTACCAAGTTTATATGTTCAACTTGATTCCAGAATAGTGGAAAAATACTCCTATTGTCTTCAGCTAAATATTTATAGCCATCTCAAAATTAATATGTCTAACAGATAATGAATTCTTTCAGATTCCCTTACCTCTACCAATTGATGTACCATTCTTATGGTTGATCATGCCCAAGTTTTGTAATAATGCTTAAGATTTGTGTCAGAGAAGCATCCTACTTGGGCACTACTCTGCTCAGACCTGGGTTTGGTCTGCAAAAGGAGGGCCATGTATTGAGACTGAGGTATGTTTGGAAGATCTGTTGGGGACAGAGGTTGGTAAGCCAGCTTAAAAACTCAGATGGGTGAAGCTCTCTCATAAGTATCTTGAGTTTATAGAACTGCTCCTAGAACAAACATATTAGCAGCAATGGAAACAAAGCTAATTTCTTTTGAGGCTTATATAGACCTACTGTAAGATCAAAGGTAGCACTCATAATCACATGGCACTGGTACACAAGGTGCTGAGTAGTCCTGCATGTGGGCTCAGCTATGGCACATCCCAACTTTCTCTGAAGACTAGAGGTGACACTCAGGGCTTTCTCTGCAAAAGTGAATATGACTGACAACACTCCATTTAGCCACTGCGATTGCTCCCCTGTTTTACCCTTGATGGGCTAAAATCGATGGTTGGAGACTATGTGGTCTTCTCTTGGGTGAAGGCTGGCAAGCTTTGGTGTTGCATAGACAAATGAGTATCCCAGCTATTTCCCACACAAATTGATGTAATTCTCAGACTTGAGCAAAGAGAGGCAGGGGCTAAGACAAAGCTCCTTTCATAAGCTGTTGTGGAGTAAAATCTGTCGTGCTAGCTGCAATGACTCAACTGAGAGAGGCTCTGTCTGTGCCCTGGCACAAGCAATGCAAACAGGAAACACAGATGAAAGAGCTAGAAATGCATTACAGAGGAACTCTCGGGTCCTCTGCTGAGATCCACCTTCTAGAAAGACACATCTGCCTACTGAACTACCCTTAAGCAGCACCAGGATGTTTCCTGGGTCCTTTGCTATATAATTTTGGTTGTAGGATTCAATGTCAAATGTGACTATACTCGTGTTTTAGGAAAATAAAGTCTCCAGAGTTGAACTACAGAGTGCCATGCCATCAGTGAGTTTGCTACCTGGATATGACTAAGCTCTTAAAATAAGCTTCCTCAATCCTGATCCCCACTAGAGTTTCACCTTTTTTGGTATCTGTAATGAAGAGACTAATCTGTGGATAGAGGTAATACTATTGTTGGGATAAGATAGAATTTACTATTCTGCCTCCTTACTGATCCCCCTCCCTCTTCTGTTTCTCTCTTCTCATTCTCTCTCTTTAAAAATACATTTCACACATCCTCTTAAGTTAATCTTATTGTCTGGCTCTGCTTTGAATCCTATTCCAAATCTGGCTAATCTGTCTATTTTCATTACTATTTTATTAGCTTTCTAAAATAAGTTCTTCTCTGCTGGCCTGGAGTTTTGCCACCATCTCTTGGCTGACTTTCCTATATCTTTCTCTCTTTCTTATCGTCCATTTTCTAACATGGAAGCCAGAATAATTAGGTAGATCACATTAAGGCTCTGCTCAAACTCTCCAATCTCTTCATTCTTAATCAGAATAAACATCATGTATCAAAAGATCTTATATGACCTAGAACCCCTTCAAATTTAATACCTCATCAGTAACTACTGTGCTGGCTAGTTTTATTTCAACTTGACTCAAACTGATGTCAACAGAGAGAAGGAAACCTCAATTGAGAAATCTTATGCCTCCATATGATCTGGCTGTAGGCTACCCTGTAGGGCAATGGTTCTCAACCTTTCTAATGCATGACCCTTTAGTACAGCTCCTCATGTTGTGGTAGCCACCAACCATAAAATTATTACATTGCTATTTTGCTATGGTTAAGAATCAGAATATAAATATCTGATATGCAGGCCCTGCGGATGTCATGACAGGTTGAGAACCATACTGCTGTAGGTCACTTTCTTAATTAGAGATTGATTTGGAAGGGCCCAGTTATTGTGGTTGAGGACACTGGGCTAGTGGTCCTGGTTTCTATAAGAAAGCAGGCTGAGTGAGGCATGGGAAGCAAGCCAGTAAGCAGCTCTCCTCCATGGTCTCTGCATCAGTTCCTGGGTCCAAGCTCCTGCCTTGCTTGGGTTCCTGGCCTCACTGCTAAATAAGCCCTTTTCTCCATAAGTTAGTTTTGGTCATGGTTTTTCACCACGGGAATAGGAACCCTAATGCAAATTCCTACCAGAAGTGGCTATTGCTCTGAGAGACATAACCCTGTTGCTTTGGGGAGGATTGAAAAAGGACTTCATAACTTTGAAAAGCCATTGAGTGTTCAAAGCTCGATGAGCTTTTCTGTGGGAGTTTGGATGGTAATGTTGAGAGCAATTCAGATGATAGAGGCCTGGCCTGTGAAGTTCCAGAGGGAGATTTGAGACTCAAAGGTTCTGTTTGCTATTTTGAGTTGAGAATTATGGTTCTTGTCAGTTGGGGCTGAAGAATCACATGTGATTAACAAGATACCAGAGCCAATAAACTGAAACCTTTGTTTTCCTGATATACTCAATGCTGTTCTGCTGCAGCTGAGAAATTAGTGATGACTAAGAAGAGACCAGCATCACTGAGCTGAAATCTCAGCAGTGTTTCCTCAGAATCAACACATAGTAGCTGTGTTCTAGAAGCAGTGAAGATATCTCAATGCACAACTGAATATGTTAATGAGAGTCACCAGGTGGCACTGGTTTTGAAAGCAGGAAGGGCCCCTGAAAAGCAGCTAAGGCTGCTTGGTACTGTGAGAGTTCAGGGAAGGCCATTGGTGATGGTGTCATCTCAGTAGCAGTTGAAGTCCCATGATTGAAATGGTCATGGACAGAATTTGAGGCTTGGAGTGCAGCCCACTTGCTCAAAGACCCCAGGATTTGTAAGTATCACGAATGACTATCAAGAACAGCAGTGGAGTGGAGCCTGCTGTTGCTGCTGGATCCTGGAAGAGGAGCTATGTGGGCTGCAGAAGACAGAGCCAGAGAAGTGACCCAAGACTTTTGGAGAAGCCCCCCCCCCCGCCCCCAATTGTGAATGAATCCCAGGCATGTGACCTTGAGCTTTTTATACCATTGGAATTTGTTTTTGCTTTGTTCGGATTGTGACTGTGTCCTGGTTTTTGCCTCTCAAGAAAGTATTTAACTTTATTTTAACTTTTGTAGGATCCACCAGCTGAAAACCTTTGAACTTTCAAAAGAGAGTTTCTGTTTTTAAAGAGACTCAATATTTTAAAGATACTGAGCTTTTAATGTGTTTGAATTTGTAAAGACAGGAGCACTTTTAACTTTACTTATGTTTTATATTAGGATATTAATAATAATGTGCCATCTTGCAGATAAACCAGAAAGGAAAAGTTCTCATTGAAAAGTGGTGTGTTTGTGTATAAAGTTTAAAATTGGTCAGTTCTGCTTGCTAGTTTTATGTCAACTTAACACAATCTAGAGTCATTAGAAAGGAGGAAACCACAATTAAGAAAATGCCATGCTTCAATTCCTGCCCCCACTGCTGTTGATGATAAACTGTGATGGGAACCATTAGTAAAATAACCCCAGTCTTTCAGAAGTCACTTTTTTTCTTTTAATTAGATATTTTCTTTAATTACATTTCAAATGTTATCCCCTTTCCTGGTTTCCCCTCTGAAAACTTCTATCCCCTCCTCCTGCTCACCAACCCACCCATTGCTGCTTCCTGGCTCTGGCATTCCCCTATACTGGGGCATAGAACCTTCATAAGATCAAGGGCCTCTCCTCCCACTGATGACTAACTAGACCATCCTCTGCTACATATGCAGCTAGAGCCATGAGTCCCACCATGTGTTTCCTTCGATTGGTGGTTTGGTCCTAGGGAGCTGTGAGGGTACTGGTTAGTTCATATTGTTGTTTCCCCTAAGGGGCTGCAAACCCCTTTAGCTCCTTGGCTACTTTCTCTAGCTCCTTCATTGGGGACCCTAAGCTCCATCAAAAGGATGGCTGTGAGCATCGAATTCTAAATTTGTCAGGCACTGACAGAGGCCCTCAGGAGACAGCTACACCAGTTTCTTGTCAGCAAGCTCTTGTTAGCATCTGCAATAGTGTTTGCAATATATTTGGTGGTTGTTTATGGGATGGATCCCCAGGTGGGGCAGACTCTGGATGGTGATTCCGTCAGTCTCTGCTTCACACTTTATCTCTGTAACTCCTTCCATGGGTATTTTGTTCCCCCTTTTAAGAAGGATTGAAGTATCCACACTTTGGTTTTCCTTCTTCTTGAGTTTCATATGTATTGCGAATTTTATCTTGGTTACTCAGAGCTTCTAGGCTTCTATCCACTGTCAGTGAGTGAATATCATGTGAGTTCTTTGTGATTGGGTTATCACACTTGGGAGGATACTCTCAAGATCCATCCATTTGTCTAGGAATTTAATAAACTAATTGGGTTTAAGAGCTGCATAATACTCCATTGTGTAAATGTACCACATTTTCTGTGTCTTTCCTCTGTTGACAGACATCTGGGTCCTTTCCAGATTCTGGCTATTATAAATAAGGCTGCTATGAGCATAGTGGAGCATGTGTCCTTATTAAATGTTGGGGCATCTTCTGGGTATATGTTCAAGAGTGGTATTGCTGGATTCTTTGGTAATACTATGTTCAGTGTTCTGAGGAACCACCAAACTGATTTCCAGAGTGGTTGTGCCAGCTTGCAGTCCCACCAAGCAATGGAGGAGTGTTGCCCCTTTCTTCACATCCTCGACAGCATCTGCTGTAACCTGAATTTTTGATCTTAGCCATTCTGACTGGTATGAGATGGAATCTCAGGGTTGTTTAGATTTTCATTTCCCTGATGACTAAGAATGTTGAACATTTCTTTAGGTTCTTCTCAGTGAATCAGTATACCTCAGTTGAGAATTCTTTGCTTTTTCTTTCCATTTTTAATAGAGTTATTTGGTTTTATGGAGTCTACCTTCTTGAGTTCTTTGTATATATTAGTCCCCTATCTGATTTAGGATTGGTAAAGAACTTTGCACAATCTGTTGGTTGCCATTTTGTATTATTGACAGTGTCCTTTGCCATACAGAAGCTTTGCCATTTTATGAGGTCACATTTGTCAATTCTTGATCTTACAGCATTAGCCATTGCTGTTCTGTTCAGGAATTTTTCCCCTGTCCCCATATCTTTGAGGCTCTTCCTCACTTTCTCCATTTAAGTTTCAGTGTCTCTGGTTTTATGTGGAGGTCCTTGATCCACTTAGAATTGAGCTTTGTACAAGGAGATGAGAATGGATCAATTTGCATTCTTCTACATGATAACCTCCATTTGAACCAGCACCATTTGTTGAAAATGCTTTCTTTTCCACTGGATGGTTTTAGCTCCCTTGTCAAAGATCAAGTAACCATAGGTGTGTGGGTTCATTTCTGGGTATTCAATTCTATTCTATTGATCTACCTGTCTGTCGCTGTACCAGTACCATGCAGTTTTTATCACAATTGCTCTGTAGTACAGCTTGAGGTAAGGTATGGTGACTCCCCCAGAGGTTCTTTTATTGTTGAGAAGAGTTTTTGCTATCCTAGCTTTTTTGTTATTCCAGATGAATTTGCAAATTGCCCTTTCTAACTCTGTGAAGAATTGAGTTGGAATTTTGATGGGGATTGCATTGAATCTTTAGATTGCTTTTGACAAGCTAGCCATTCTTACTATATTGATCCTGCCAATCCAAGAGCATGGGAAATCTTTCCATCTTCTGAGATCTTCTTTGAGTTCTTACTTCAGAGTCTTGAAGTTCTTCTCATACAGATCTTTCAGTTTCTTAGTTAGGGTCACACCAAGGTATTTTATATTATTTGTGACTATTGTGAAGGGTGTTGTTTCCCTAATTTCATTCTCATTCTGTTTGTTCTTTGTGTAGAGAAAGGCCATTGATTTGTTTGAGTTAATTTTATATCCAGCTACTTCACTGAAGTTGTTTATCAGGTTTAGGAGTTCTCTGGTGGAGTTTTGGGGTCACTTATATATACTATAATATCATCTGCAAAGAATGAGATTTTGACTTCTTCCTTCCCAATTTGTATCCCTTTGATCTCCTTTTGTTGTTGAATTGCTCTGGCTAAGGCTTCAAGTACTATATTGAATATGTAGGGAGAAAGTGGGCAGCCTTGTCTAGTCCCTGATTTTAGTGGTATTGCTTCAAATTTATCTCTATTTAGTTTGATGTTGACTACTGGTTTGCTGTACATTGCTTTTATTATGTTTAGGTATGGGCCTTGAATACCTGATCTTTCCACGACTTTTATCATGAATGGTATTGAGTTTTGTCAAATGCTTTCTCAGCATTTAATGAGATGATCATGTGGTTTTGTCTTTGAATTTGTTTATATAGTGAATTGTGTTGATTGATTTCCATATATTAAAACATCCCTGCATCCCTGGGATGAAGCCTAGTTGATCATAATGGATGATTGTTTTTATGTGTTCTTGAATTTGCTTTGTGAGAATTTTATTGAGTATATTTACATTCATATTCATAAGGGAAAATGGTCTGAAGACCCTTTCTTTGTTGAGTCTTTGTGTGGTCTAGGTACCAGAGTATTTGTGGATTCATAGAATGAGTTGTGGAGAGTACCTTTTGTTTCTATTTTGTTGATAGTTTGAGGAGTATTGGTATTAGGTCTTATTTGAAGGTCTGATAGAACAATGCACTAAACCCATCTGGTTCTGGGCTTTTGTTGGTTAGGAGATTATTAATGACTGTTTCTATTTCTTTAGGGGATATAGTACTGTTTAGATCATTTATCTGATCCTGATTTAACTTTGGTACCTGGTATCTGTCTAGAAAATTGTTGATTTTATCCATATTTTCCAGTTTTGTTGAGTATAGGCTTTGGTTGTCTGATCTCATGGTTTTTTGGATTTCCTTAGATTCTGATGTTATGTTTCCCTTTTCATTTCTGATTTTGTTAATTAGGATACTGTCCTTGTGCTCTCTAGTTATTCTGGCTAAGGGTATATCTATCTTATTGATTTTCTTAAAGAACCAGCTCCTGGTTTGTTTGATTCTTTGTATAGTTTTTGTTGTTTCCACTTGTTTGATTTCAGCCCCGAGTTTGATAATTTCCTGCCTTCTACTTCTCTTGGGTGAATTTGCTTCCTTTTTTTCTAGAGCTTTTAGGGGTGCTGTCAAGCTGCTAGTATGTGCTCTCTCCAGTTTCTTTTGGAAGGCACTCAGAGCTATTAGTTTTCCTGTTAGGACTGCTTTCATTGTGTTACATAAGTTGGGTGTGTTGTGGCTTCATTTTAATTAAACTTTAATTAAACTTTAAAACATCTTTAATTTCTTTCTTTATTTCTTCCTTGACCAAGTTTTCATTGAGTAGAGTGTTGTTCTGCTTCTACTTATAAGTGGGCTTTCGATTATTTATCTTTTTATTGAAGATTAACTTAGTCCACGGTTATCTGATAGGATGCATGGAATTATTTCATTCTTCTTGTACCTGTTGAGGTCTGTTTTGTGAGTCATTATATGGTCAATTTTGGAGAAGGTACCTTGAGATCCTGAGAAAAAAGTATAACCTTTTTTTTTTTTTTTTAGGATAAAATGTTCAGTAGTTATCTGTAAAATCCATTTCTTTCATAACTTCTGTTAGTTTCAATGTGTCTCTGTTTAGTTTCTGTTTCCATGATCTGACATTGATGTGAGTGTGTTGAAGTCTCCCAATATTATTGTGTGAGGTGCAATGTGTGCTTTGAGCTTTACTAAAGTTTCTTTAATGAATGTGGCTGCCCTTACATTTGGAGCATAGATATTTAGAATTGAGAGTTCATTTTGGTGGATTTTAACTTTGATGAGCATAAAGTGCCCCTCCTTGTCTTTTTCGATAACTTTGGGTTGGAAGTCAATTTTATTCGATATTAGAATGGCTACTCCTGCTTGTTTCTTCAAGCCATTTGCTTGGAAAATTGTTTTCCAGCCTTTTACTCTGAGGTAGTGTCTGTCTTTGTCTCTGAGGTGGGTTTACTGTAAGCAGCAAAATGTTGGGTCCTGTTTGTGAAGCCAGTCTGTTAGTCTATGTCTTTTTATTGGTGAACTGAGTCCATTGATATTAAAAGATAACAAGGAAAAGTCATTATTGCTTCCTGTTATTTGTTCTTAGAGTTAGGATTCTGTATATGTGGCTATATTTGTTTAAGTTTGTTGAAAGATTTCTTTCTTGTGCTTTCTAGGGCATAGTTTCCCTTCTTCTTTTGGAGTTTTCCCTTTATTAACCTTTGAAGGGCTGGATTTATGGAAAGATATTGTTTGAATTTTTTTTTAGACATGGAATACTTTGGTTTCTCCATCTATTGTAATTGAGTTTTGCTGGGTATAGTAGCCTGGGATGGCAATTGTGTTCTCTTAGGCTGTGTATAACATCTGTCCAGGATCTTCTGGCTTTCATAGTCTCTGGTGAGAGGTCTGGTGCAATTCTAGTAGGTCTGTCTTTATATGTTACTTGACTTTTTTCCCTACTGCTTTTAATATTCTTTCTTTGTTTAGTGCATTTGGTGTTTTGATTATTATGTGTCAGGAGGAATTTCTTTTCTGGTCCAGTCTATTTGGAGTTCTTTAGGCTTCTTGTATGTACATGGTCTTCTCTTTCTTTAGGTTAGGGAAGTTTTCTTCTATAATTTTGGTGAAGATATTTACTGGCCCTTTTAGTTGAAAATCTTCATTCTCATCTATACCTATTATCCTTTGGTTTGGTCTTCTCATTGTGTTCTAGATTTCCTGGATGTTTGAGTTAGGATCTTTTTGCATTTTGCATTTCTTTGATTGTTATGTCAATGTTTTCCATGGAATCTTCTGCACCTGAGATTCTCTCTTCCATCTCTTATATTCTGTTGGCGATGCTCACATCTATGGTTCCTGATTTCTTTCCTAGAATTTCTATCTCCAGAGTTGTCTCCCTCTGTGATTTTTTTATTGTTACTATTTCCATTTTTAGATTCTGGATGTTTCTTTCAATTCATTCACTTGTTTGATTTTTTTTTTTCTTTAAGGGATTTTTGTGTTTCTTCTTTAAGGGTTACTACAAGTTTAGCTGTGTTCTCCTGTATTTCTTTAAGGGATTTATTAATGTACTTCTTAAAATCATCTACCAGCATCATGAGATATGATTTTTAAATCTGAATCTTGCTTTTCCAGTGTTTTGGGATATCCAGGACTTTTTGTGGTGGGACTACTGGGTTCTGATGATGCCAAATAGTCTTGGTTTCTGTTGGTAATATTTTTTTTCCATTTGCCTTTCTCTACCTGGTAATCTCTGGTGTTAGATGTTCTTGCTGTCTATGCTGGAGCTTGTTCCTCTTGTGATGCCTGTGTCAGCACTCCTGGGAGACCAGCTCTTACCTTGCAAGACCAGTGCACAGAGCACTATGGAACAGCCCCACCTCCTGGCTGCAGATGTAGGCCCATAGAACCCTGTCTCAGCTGCTTTGCTGCTTCTGTGGCCTGTGAGCTCCTGAGAGTACTAGCCTTAGAGTGTCACCGGAGAAAATGGCTACCTCCCCTGAATCCCAGGTCAGACACTTCCTAGAAGCAAGCTCACCTCTGGCAGGGAAGGTGCACTGAGGGCTGAGTATCAGCCCCACTTCCTGGGAACAGATGAAGGCCCTTAGGACCCTGTCCTATCTGCTGTGCTGCTTCTGAGGCCTGTGTGCTCCTGAGATGAGCTCCATAGTCAACTATAGTCCTTTGCTCACCTTAACTCCAGCCATGATGGCGTCAACTCTGAATACTTTAGAAAATTTTCCTGTAAAATATCTAACCATACTTTTCTCTCCACTTTGCCTGTATCTTTCCTCTGATCTTTTCTATATTTTCCTCAAATAGTATCTTTTCAATGATGTCATCTTTAGCCACTCAATCTAAAGCACGTAATTTTATACATTATAGCTCCCACACCCCACAAAAGCCCTTTACACCAGGACAGCCACCCCTAGAGGTGAATCCAAAAGTCTCCATTATTTTCTTCAGGAATGTTTCTTCAGTGTTCTTCTCTTTCACTAATATCTGTCTCCTTGTCTGTCTAGAATGCAGCTACCATGAGAGCCTTAGATTCTCATAACCATAGGACATACATGATGACTGAAAGTTTGACTATAAATTGCCATCTTGCAGTTTCAGTAGAAGAGTGTACTTACAGTTAGAGGATTGGTACGTGCCTGTGTGTAAATTTCATGGAAGGGAAGATGGAAGTTAAGTTTTTTGTAAATTGGAAGGCAGGCTGAAGGGCATGAGTCATTCTGTGTGGGCTATTCTTGCAATGAAGGACATCAATCTTTAAATAGACATAGGAAATTGAGGATGCAGTATTTTTCTTTAAGATATCTAAAATTGAGCTTTGGCAGAACATTATTCTCTTATAAAAGTAGATAGTTGTATTGTGTGTGTGTGTGTGTGTGTGTGTGTGTGTGTGTGTGTGTGTTTGGGCTTTAAATATACTTGATAATCTGAAGTCTGACATCCTACACCTACCCTGCAAATATTTCCATTGTTCAACTGGTAGAACAAGTTCCTATGCAAATTTTTTGGAGAAATTTCAGTCTATATGTGTTGATGTGCAGTCAGGCTTTCTTTAATATCTGAAAACACTTAGATGTATTTGAAGGATTATATAAAAATATTTAGTCCCTTTCACAATTTATCTCTCTCTCTCTCTCTTTTTTTTTCTTCTTCAAAAAGTGAATAATAATTCTCTGGAGTAAATCACAAAGGCTGAATTGTGTTTTAATTGGAACCAAAGGCAATGGGAAGCATGACAATACAGATACGTTTCCAGCTACAGGATTCTGCTCTGCTGCTATTTCCCACAAGATACTTTAGGAAAATATCTACAGCAGCCAAAGTTCACCACTAAATATCCTGCACTAGTTCTAGCATGCAGATAGATATAAACTCAGAAGTTTTACTGTGTAGCTAGCTCAGCAACAACTTAGTTAGCTTGTAAACAAGTTAAAGCACTTAGAACCACATACTCTGTTCAGAAAAACATCCACAAAGTCAAGATTGTGGAAATGTTCCCTTTTACACATATGTATCATATAACCCAGAGTTGTACTACTTCCTTGAACACTTCCCAAGAAGATGCCCTACTTTCAAAAGTTTATCTAGCTAGAAAATTGAGATAACTTGTTGTCTTGGCTTGTTGTTTATAAGCAAGTAGAAGTTCTGGGACAGCCTCCAAGAATAATTATTACCACACTCAAGATGATGATATAGACACTTGGCTTGGGTGCCTTACAGAGTCTGCAGTTGCCATTGGCTTATCAAACATTATTTATCTTCTCTATTTGTGCCTTTGCCCAACTCACTTGAAAGTGACATCTAAGCATTAAGATTCAACTCATGAAGAATATAGGGATAATTGTATTAATCACTTCTGCAAGATTTTATTCTCCAGGAATCTTTTACAAATAAATTTAAAGTTCTAGATAACTGTTATAGTTGAAAAAAAGTACAGAATACCCAAGATATAGTCCACAGAACACAAAAAAGCCAACAAGGTGAAGCACCCAAGTGAGGACGCCTTAGTCCCACTTGGGAGAGAGAAGAAAGTCATCACAAGTGAAGTGGAGAGGGAGGGAGAGATAGGGAGGGAGAGAAGGGAGTGGATAGGAAGGGAGAGAGTGTGTGTATGTGTGTGTGGGGGGGACCTGATCTGGTATTGGGTGAGGGAAAAGTACTGAAGCCCTGAGGGCCAGCCAAAGAATAGAAACAGGCAACCTCAGGAGGTAGGAGGTTGGGGAAACCCTCCAGAATGCACCAGAGACCTGGGAGGTAAGAGACTCTCAGGAATCAAAGGGAGGGACCTTAGATGAAATGCCTGCCAGTAAGGAAAGAGGGAAATTATAGAGCCCACCATCAAGTGAGGTATGGGGTTGCCATCCCACAGACACACCTCTGACCCATAATTGTTCCTATCTGAAAGAATTACAGGGATGGAAATGGAGAGAAGCCTGGGGAAAAGAAGGTCCAGCAACAGGCCCAAAGTGGGATCCAGCTCAAGGGGAGGTCCCAAAGCCTGCCACTATTACTGAGGCTATGGAGCGCTCACAAAAAGGGACCTATCATGACTGCCCTCCAAAAGACCCAACAAGCAGCTGAGTCAGATGCAGATATTTGCACCCAAACAATTGACAGAAGCAGCTGACCCATGTTGTTGAATTAAGTAAAGTTGAAAGAAACTGAGTAGGAGGACGACCCTGTACAAGAACTAGCAGTCTCAATTAATCTGATCCCCAAGATCTCTCAAGCACTGGACCACCAAACAGACAGCATACACCAGCTGATATGAGGCCCCCAACACACAGACAGCAGAGGACTTCCAGGTCTGTGTTCATTCAGAGATGATGCACCTAACCCTCAAGAGACTGGAGGCCCCAGGGAGTCAGTTGGGATGGGGGATGGGGGATGGGGGATGGGGGATGGGGGCATCCACACAGAGACAGGGGTTGGGGAGGAGGTATGGGATGTGGAGCAGTCGAAGGGTGGATGGGGGAGGAATGGAATATGGAGTGTAAAAAACAGATTAATTTTTTAAAAAAAGAAAGAAAGATATCTTTCATTTGTCTTGTTGGTTTAATAATTTAGAAAGGAGAATAATGTATTTAATATGCTGTAAATTTCCTAGAAGTTCTGGGATGACATGTAAAGCTCCATAGGACTCCTTAACATTCAAGTTTGTCTAAATTGATCTGAGAATGTTTCTTTGCCATGAAGTCAAATCGCATTAGCTTATTCTTTCTCTCCGCCTTTGACTACTAATCCTCACCACCCTGCTATTTCACCATTTCTTCTCCCGGTTGTGCTTCTTTAGTGACAATGACTTTAGTTAAATCATGCAATGTTTCCTAAGCTGCAAGCACCTTCCTCATACTGTGTTGAAGATAAAATGAGTTTAACTTAATATGTACTCATAAAAGAGAATGTAGCAATTGTAAGCACTATCACAGCATCTGTGATGGTTGCTTTGACAATTGCTATGTAGGGTTCTATACGAGCATCCTTTACTAGAGGTTTGAATTGAATTTTGCATCAGTCATATCCCACATCTGTAAGTCTAAGGGGCAACTTCATTTCTCACTTCTCTTTAAGATTCAGAATCAGAAGAGACAACATCCCAGTATAGTGCTGAGACAACATGGATGGGAATCAAAGCTCTTGGACTCCACTTCCAGGTGAACACTTGAAACAATGTAGCCTGCATTGGCCAAGAGCTATTCAAGGGTGCCCTTTAAACTGTACAAGTGATAGTTTTACATTTAAAACATTAAAGACAAGAACAAGTGAGATGGCTCAGTGGGTAAAAGTGTTTGATCCCAAGTCTGATGTCCTGTGTTCCATCCCTGGAATACCAGTGGTAGAAGAAGAAAATCAACTTCTACAAGCTACTCTCTAATTTTTACACACACAAACACACTCACAAACACACACACACACACACACACACACTGAGGGAAAGAGAGGAACACACAATAAATTAAGTAATTTTAAAATGCAATGATTTTTTAAATTATATACAAAAATGAATTTCTGCAACCACTGTATAAGCTGAGATTTTTTTTCTTTCCCGAAGATGTGTAACTCTTCTACTATTCTTTGACTAAGAAAAATCTAAGTATGATCCACTTAGACACCTATGCCAGTCTAAAATCACTCCCTTATTTACTAATTACATATGAAGCAAATCAAGAGATGGGCTTAATATAAACAAAACATCATTAGAAAAGAGTACTCACCATGGAAGGAGTTACAGAGACAAAGTTTGGAGCTAATAGGAAAGGATGGACCATCCAGAGACTGCCCCACCAGGGGGTCCATTCCATAATCAGCCAGCAAACACAGACACTAGTGCATGTGCCAGCAAGATTTTGCTGAAAGGACCCTGATATAGCTGTCTCTTGTGAGGCTCTGCTAGTGCTTGGCAAACACAGAAGTGGATGCTCACAGTCATCTATAGGATGGAAGACAGGGCCCCAATGAAGGAGCCAGAGAAATTACCCAAGGAGCTGAAGGGGTCTGCAATCCAATAGGTGGAACAATAATATGAACTAACCAGTACCCCCAGAGTTTGTGTGTCTAGCTGCATATGTAGAAGAAGATGGCCTAGTCGGCCATCGTTGGGAAGAGAGGCCCCTTGGTCTTGCAAACTTTATAGGCCCAGTACAGGGGAACACCAGGGCCAAGAAGTAGGAGTGAGTGGGTAGGGGAGCAGGACAGGGGGGGAGGGTATAGGGGATTTTTGGGATAGCATTTGAAATGTAAATGAAAATATCTAATAAAAATTAAAAAAAAAAAGAAAAGAGTGTTCACATTTGTTCTTCCATGCTGCCCTTAATATGAGTGGCAGTTGTTTATTTCTGTTTGTATAGAACTAGAAGCAGCCTCCAGCATTTTCACTGAGGTCTTGCATTAATCCCCAGAATGGGAGGCAGCTGTCACACAAGTGAGTGCTGCACCAGGAGATGGGGGAAAGTAAAGTCAAACACACATGCAGAGTAAACCACATGTCCATCATCTTGGCCTGGGTGCCCATTTTCTTATGTTTATTTTTAATATCTGTCATGGCAGTATCTAGCTGCCAAATTGAGTAGTTTTGCCTGGGTGGTTTCTTCTGAGATACTAGTGTCTGTTCTTTTATTTGATTGCTTGTTTTTAGGGTACTAGCTACATAGACCTTTAAGATATCCAACATTACTCAGTTATTATACATGATGTAGTGATTTTACTTTGGACTTCTTCTGCACAGCATATTTGTTTGGTTATATAGTGAAAAACACAGACACATTTTACTTGATGAAAAATGCTACATGATAAGAGAATAAGTCAGGAAAATTGGACTTTGTACTAAGTTTTTCTTGCTTAATCTTTGGGTAGAGCAATCTAATCTTTGGGAAGTAACAAATAATTTTAGTGTTTGTTTGTTTGTTTGTTTGTTTTGCTTTTATTTTGTTACTTTACAAAGAAATAGAGGATAGTGAAAGACCTAGGTGCAAAGTCACGTGAGAATTATTATAGGTGACATCATATTAGGGATATGAGCTTTATGTTCCAGTCCCCAGAGATCAAATGTGGGTTTCTATGCCGATTAACTCAGTGGCCCATGAAAATAAGCTTCACTTTCCAGAAAAAAAGGAATGGTCATATGATGACTGCCCATCTTCTAGACTTATGTTTCAAGTAATTTCAAGAGATAACCTATATATAGTTGGTTGAAAGATGGTCTTTCCAAACCTGTGAATATATCTGTGTTTATACAAACATCTTTGCAAATGTAACTAAAGAGATAGAAATATTACCCTGAATTACTTTGTAGGTCCTAAATTAATAATAATATTTATAATTAAGGAAGAATAAACAAAAGAAAAATAATGTGGCTACAGGAAAAAATGTAGTCATAAGTGAACGGAGTCTACAGTCACCCAAATTGGGTAGAGGCAAAGAAAGGGTCTCTGTTGCAGACTCAGCAGGTACCCCGACTTCACATTTCCAGCCTTCAAAAGTTTAAGAGAATATAGTTATGTGGTTTCAAAGCATTAAATTAACACAGTAAGTTATACTCACCACAGAAAACTAACCCAATAATGAGATCATATAAACTTGGTGGAATATAGCAGACATCTATATGTGTTACTATTATGACAAACAAAGAAATATAACCTGTTAATAGTGGATTTTCACTGTTCTGCCCAATCATATAGGTCACAACTATTTGCATACTTGTAATTAGGTTGCTAAGAGTGGAGGATATATCCCTGGCACTTCTGGGAGTGGGTAGGGGATGTTTGTGAAAAATCTTCAATAGATTTCTCAGGAAAAGTAATGTTGATTGATGTTTCTACACTTAAGCTAAGACAGGAACAAAATGCCCAGACCATGAAGCTTCTATTTTTAACATGGATTCACAGATTTATCTAACAGAAGAATGCAGAAAGATAAAAATGCCACATGTGTGCAAATATTGTATAATTTAGCCAATTTCAAAGCTTATATTGAAAGCTTCTGGTAGATTCTTCGAGAGAGAGAATGTACCACATTATGGTGACAATGATCATGGACTCTTTTGTTGTGTTGACTCTTCTGGTCCTCATAATAATTTGACATTTACAACTTTCAAAATGTCTTCGTTTAAGTGACAAAATATATAATGGTATCACATTGTATTGACCTTGCCTGGTAGGAAAACATAAATAAAATAAAAGGGGTTAGAAATATAGCTCGGTGGTAGAACAGTTGAGTAACATGCAGAACACATGCAAAAGATTTAAATTCAACTTTCAGCACCATAAAGTGGGTAGGAGAAGGTGTGATCTGGTTCTGGAGAAATTATTGATTTATCTACAGGTAGAAGAATGGAATTAAATCTAAGTCTTATTGTATTAAAATCAATGCAAAAATGGGTTAATATCCTGTGTAGCCTGTAGACTCAGATATATATATATATATATATATATATATATATATATATATATAGAGAGAGAGAGAGAGAGAGAGAGAGAGAGAGAGAGAGAGAGAGACTCAGAACCATGTCTTTTTTTTCAGAATAAAATAGCATGAAGGTTTAGTGAATAAACTCTTTACCCAATTAGTGATCTATATGCAGAGCTACAATTATGATTCTGGGAAAGTTCATACTGAGCATGGAGGAGGGTATACTAGGGAGATATTTTTATTTTTAAGAACAATAACAACAAATCCTTTGAGTTAGAAATGAACTACAGTACACAGAAAAGAGTTCCCCTAGTTTGCAATAAAACTTGCTTTCTTGTTGTCAGTACATCAACCCAGGGCCTCTTCAAATATGGTCACTAGCCAATAAAATCAGCATCAGCTTAGAGCCTATTAGAGATGTGTACCTGGATCAGGAACTTGGATATGGTACCATAAATCAGTGCCTCAACAGCCCTCTGGATGGCTACCATCTCCACAAAAGCCTGGCAACCGCTTCTCTAGACCTAGTTCTTATCAACTTCAATTCAGGCAAATCATTAAATTGATGACCACCGTAGGAAACAGTCCCCATGACCTGCTTCCCCACCACCAATCCAGTAACTGAAAGAAGAGGGAATCGGGGACCAACAAAGCCCAAGTATGGCTAGACACATTCTGGCAACTGCAATAAGTTATCAGAAAACCCTAATAGTAAGGAGAGACTTAAAATGACAAAAAATGTCAAAATATGGGGGGTGGGAGCTGTAGAAATGAAGAAGACAGGCTAAAAGCATCAAATGGAATAAAAGAGAAAAAATAGTGATAGCTTCTGGTCACTAACTGCAGCACAATAAGAAAAGCACTCTATTAATTTGTTTAATCCTCTTAAATTTTTGGAACATTACCATTTGCACTTTGTTGTATCTAGGAAGGGAAATAGGAAAAAGAGAGGAAATTTTGCCAAAAGTCTCACATGCAGGTAAAATGAAGAGTAGAAATTCAGCTAGAAGAGCAATAAATACCTATCAAGAGAAGTCATGTTAAAAAAACAAAACAAAGCAAACTGAAAACCCTGGGGTTAATGAGTTGTAACTGGAAAGTAAGGAATCAGGAAAAGTATTTGGGAAGGGTAGGAAGTAGAGGAAAAACAAAGAGGAATGCAGTCCCTGGTGGGATCTGGGCGTGTCTGGGCATTTCCAAGGTCCAAAGCACAGCACCTTTCATTCCTTGTGGAAAGAACAGAGTGGAGGGCGTGCACACTCTCTTCCATCTGACCACACAGAAGCGGGTGCAAGGCTGTGCCCTAGCGGAGCCTTTTGACAGAGATACCATCTCAAGCTACTCCACTATTGCGTTCACACTCCTTCCTAATTTCTCAGCTTTGTTTATTTACCATGTTAGGGCCGGTACATGCAACTGGCACCACCCTTGTTACTAATCCTCATGGCCAGGGATTGCTTTTTGTATCTTGTGTCATCTTCATTTTGGTGTTCAATAACTTCTTTTTGAGTCCATTTTGAATGAACTCGTAGTTTACCCTGTGTTTTCTCACTGCGGTAGTATTGGTCCAATTATAAAACTGTTTTTCTAGGGAAGAATATCAATTTGGTTGTTTACATTGGTATACACACACACACACACACACACACACACACACACACACACACTTTGAGATCAGCCATCCCTGCATTGTCAATAGCATGCCTGTTATATTGATCAGGTCTTGCAAGCTTTTCTACCAAAAGTATAAAACATTCCATTTGTCTGAATTAGAGCTCGTGTCTCTAGCTGCATATATAGCAGAAGATGGCCTAGTTGGCCATCCTTGGGAAGAAAGGCCCCTTGGTCATACAAACTTTATATGCCCCAGTACAGGGGAATGCCAGGGCCAAGATGTGGGAGTGGGTGGGTAGGGGGAGCAGGGCAGGGGATGGGGGAGGGTTTAGGGGACTTTCGGGATAACATTTGAAATGTAAATGAAGAAAATATCTAATAAAAATTGGAAAAAAAGAGTTAATTGACTTTGACTCAGCTCAATATTTATTTTCTTTTACTTTCTAACTTATGATAACTTCAAACATTTGAGGAAACATATTTGACTAACACTGATAAGCAGCATAACTCCTTTGAGACAGCTGCTACTATTGCTTAGACTTTTCCATTTTCAAGGACTAATAAAAGAATTTTTATTAATCATATATGACTATTACATACAAAGGCAATATTAAGATGCTCTATAAAAAGAGACAGAGTATGGAGCAGATGACCAGACAGGAATCTACCCTTGCTGGAGGTGAAGAGAAAATGATGTATTCTGCTAGTTCCATGCAGATGTTTATTGGGTTCCCAGCATGGGTAAAGTACTTCAAGCTGTTGGAAATTATCAATACTTGGCTTGAAAAATGGTGGTAGGCTTTGAGGCTTTTTCTGTTTTCTCTCCTTGGGGTGAAGGCCAGAGAGATGGCCAAGAGAGGAGTGAATTCCTCCTAACCACAAATGACCGGAACTGGGTGAAAAGATTAGCCAGTAAGCATTTCAGAGTGGCTCCCTTTTCAGAGTGAAAATTGTATTTCTACCACTTTTGAAAAGAAAACTAATATATCCATCCACTAAAAGGGTAAAAATAAGCATTGAGTATAAACTGAGGGAAATAGTAATTGGACAATGCACAGTTTTGCAATTAGTAGCATTTTACATAAGTGATATAAATGTACCACAAAAAAATTAAATATCAGCGAATGTATATTTTAGCATTTACTTATATTTCATTTGTTTCCTCAGTGTGTGTGTGTGTGTGTGTGTGTGCATGTGTGCGTGCGTGTGTGTGTGTGTATGCGTGTGTATAAAGGTCATCTTGCAGATATCATTATTTGCCTTAGACCACATGTGTTCCTGTGAACTCAGGTTATCAGGCTCATAGCAAATGTGCTCACTCACAGGCGTTATTGCTAGTACCTAACAACCAACCTCTTAGATGAAACATCCTCCTGTTGTCTGATGCTCTAATTTTTTTCTCCTCTGAAAAACACCAAATATATATTGTTAGCTTTAGAAAAAAAGATTTATGGATGTTTTGTCGATATATTTTATATTTTCAGATAGTGAGCTCATTATGACTTGTTTCATAGTAAAAAAAAAAAAATCCTGGATTTTGCTTGACCTCTGCTTCCTAATGGCAACAGACTTCAACCCTCCTTCTCTTATGCATCCAGCAGGAACTGAAGAAGCAGTATTCCTATATTGAAGGCATGTGCTTTGAGTACTTTTAAAATGAAAAAAAGGATTTTTTTAAGTCCCAAAATAGACAACTAAGGAAAATACTGAATGTCTTCTGCCTACTATAAAAGAACTTAGGAAAGGGAGTTTTAGTAGAATATGTTGGAGGATGCTCTAGTCCTAGCCTTGAGAAAAACTAAAATGAGATGGTGAGCCATAATTTAAATGACTCTTGTTTATCAAGCATCCACTCTGGGTTATCTTTCAATGTATCATGTCAAGATTTAAAGAAAGTCAGCTACACAAAGTGATTTGCTGTAGAAACCTGTGTCTTTCTCAGGGTTCTCTTGTGACGAGACACCATGGCCAAAGTAACTCTTTCAGAAGAAAACAGTTAATTGGGACTGGCTTACAGTTTCAGAGGCTTAGCCCATTATCATCATGGCAGGAAGCATGGCAGCAGGTAGGTAAAGAAGCTTCTGGAAAAATAGTTGAGAGTTCTACATCTGGATCTATAGGCAGTGGGAAGAGAAAGACTTGCCATGGGCTTTTGAAACCCCATAGCCCACTTCCTCTGTGACCCATTTCCTCCAACAAAGCCACACCTCCCAATCCATTTTTAAGAGTTCCTCTCCTTGATGACCAAGCATTCAAATCTCTGAGCTTATGGGACAATTATTATTCAAACCACTATGGTGTTTAAATATACAGGCCAATCCGACACTCTGAAGTTAGTATTGCTACTTGCTGTGTTACATGGCTGTGATCCAGTACATAAGAAGAAACGCTAGAAGGGAAGACTCAAGCTTGCTCTTCAGAATGCAGTCACTGTGGCTAAGGACCGCAGCAGGCAAGCAGCTCTTGTCAGCAGCGGTGGTGTGCTGCTTGGCATGTCAGAGAGTAGAGAAAGAGCAAAGTTGGTGTGAAGCTCTTTTTATCTTTTTTTTTTTTTTCTTTTTACTTACGCTGATACCTTAGCCCCAGAGATAGTGTTGTCCATTTTCACAGCATACATTTCCCTTTAGTTAACAGTCTCTGGAAATGTCCTCATAGACCTACCCAAAGTTGTTCCTTAACATAATCAAGTTGACCATGAAACAAACAAACAAACAAACAAACAACAACAACAACAACAACAAACCCACAGTGGGAGACGGAATTAACAAAAGCCTTTCCAGTTTCAAAGCCAGTGGGGTTTCTCTCCCACTACATTGCTCTCCACTGGTCTTTTTTGAGGAGGTGATAGAATAGAGCAATACAACTTATATGTACTTATTCATAATATGTTATCCTGAATCATGTATATATTGTGGAATGGTTAACATGAGATAACTAACAGAAGAATTACATACCAAATTGCATACGTGTGTGTGTGTGTGTGTGTGTGTGTGTGTGTGTGTGTGTATTGGTTGAGAAGAGTTAAAATCTACTTTCTTGGTGGTTTGGGCTTGTTTCCTAGATGTAGAGAGCAGACAGATAGGAAGACTAGTGAGAATAAGCAGGAAGAGGGTAGACATGTTTGTCAGACTAAACTACTGTGACTGATAGGGAATATACAAGGTAGCTTACACCTTCAATCCCAGGAATGATTGAGAGGTGGAGACAAAATGATCAGGGCTTCAAAGACAGCCCTGGCTACATAGTATATCTGAGAACAGTTTAGGTCATTGGAGACTCTATCTCAACAAGACAAATAAAATAAAGAATTCAAGTGTGCTCACTGTAAAAAAGTGATTATAAAGGTAGACTTCTATCCTGAATAGACCCAATGTACACATGAATCAAAACAGATTTTCCCTCATAAATATGCACAGATATTATCTGTCAATTCAAAATATTTTTAGAATATAATATGTATCTTTTAAAAATAGATACCATACATGGAAAGCCTCCTGGAGGCTTCCTCCTATGTATTTGAATTTTTGTATTATTTGATCAACATTTTCCTGTAGCCCCATCCAAGTAACCTGGCAATCACCATTCTATTGACACTCCTAAGGGTTTGTCTGCTTTAGATCCCACTTACAAGCAATGTTCTGTGACATCTGTCTTTTTGTGCCTGTCTTATTTCAATTGTCATAATGATCTTCTGTGCTGTCTGCCCTGCAAAGGTGTCCTAACTGTTATCCCACTGGTATTTTGTCTGTCCATTTCTTGTATTTTTGTGCAAGGTGTTTTAGTAAACATGAGCATGTGCATCTCTTCAACAACTTAATTTCTTTTCTTTGAAAATGCACCTTGTAGAAAGACTGTTGGGTGATATAATAGTTTCACTTCTTGCCTACCCTCCACTTTGCTGTACTAATTTACATTCTTGTCAACAGTGCTTCCGTGTTTTCATTGCTCCATCGTCTCTATAATAGTTGCTCTCTTTAGTCTTAAGTATTCTAATTGGCATTAGATAATATGGCATAGTTTCTTTCTAATTTCTATTTCCTTGACAATTAATGATGTTGAATGTTTTCAGAACATCTATATGCCTTTTGACAGTTTGTTGCTCTTCTCTTTGAAGTAATGTTTGTTTGGTACCTGTGCCAAAACAGGTTATTTGTTTACTCAGTATCGAGGTGTTGCTTATACACATTGGATAATAGCCAGTTTCTCATACATGGTTTATTAATGTTTTTCCTCTTCACTCAGTGTCTTATCTCTTTACTCTGTTGGTTATTCCCTTGCTTTGTGGAAGATCCAAATGTGTGCATGCACATGTGTGTGTGTGTGTGTGTGTGTGTGTGTGTGTGTGTGTGTGTGTATTGTATACATATTTATGCATGTGAGTGTGTAGGTATATTCCCTCATTCATTTGTATGCAGAGGCCAGGGGAAGACATTGATTATCTTAGTTTACTGTGCCCTGCCTTATTTCCTTGGGATAGGGTCTCTCATTGAACCCTAAGCTCACAGTTTTCTGGTATGTTGGCACACAGGTCATCTTCTGGAACCCTCTCTCTTTGTAAACCAATGCTGAAGTTCTAGATATGCACAAAAGCCATTGATCCCTCTCCCCAGACCTCTGGAAACATTTTAGTCCATAAAAATCTTGTTTCCTATATTTTTACTTGTTTGAACTTATATCCCAAAAAAGACAATACCACACCTGGTAGTGCTTTCTCATTCTAGCTTTTAAAATGGCATGGGTGTGAAATTACTGAGACTAAAGAAAAAAGAAAACTAGTATAAAAAAACTTGAAAAAATACCATGGGATTCAGAGGCTGGGGCATTCAGCCAATCTCAGTCGTGCTAATAAGAATAGTTTCAAGCTAAGTTTTCCTTTTGCTAATTTCATTGTCTCAGTACTGAAAAGAGCTGTTCTGTCACAGCAGAGACTGTTTCTCCTGTGTGAAAAGACTCTTTCATTTATTCTTCTCAATGTTTGTGCTGTTCGGTCAGCTTGTTTCCAGTCTGGTTCACTTAGATCTGAATACCCTGAAAATGACACCTAGTCAACTGAGTTGGAGATTAGTAGTAATAGATGCAAGATTCCCGTATTATCCCTAGTCTTTGTGGGTAGTGTCAGGATATATTTTAAAGGTTTCCCAAAAATGTAATATTCACTAATTGTTTTATAACTAGGTACCTTAAAAGTTAATGACTTAAAATAGCATGTATTTTCTAGTTTGTCTCTGGCTCAGAGTTTCTCATAAGTATGTGATTGATAGATTGTCTGGAACCCTAGTCACTCCAATTTGTCTTCCAAATTCATTCATCTTAAGTTATTAGCCAGATTGGGCTCTCTATTTAACATCTTGCATTGAACCTGGCTTCCTTAAGAATAAGCAAGAGGACAAAAATATACTCAGTATTGCATATTCAAATTTTGGAAGTAATTTCTCTTCTATTCTCACCTCTTTTCTTCTTTTTCTATAGACAAGTGAAAAAAAAAACTAGCCCACACTTAGGAAGTGATGACACAGATTGCTAATGCTTGTAATGAAATCCTTGAAGACCCTGGCATTGTATGTAATATCTAGTCAGTACATTTAAAACCAATGAACCCTTCTGGGAATATATTTTAAAGTGTTTCAGGTATGTAAGGACTTGTTGCATTTTTCATTTAACTCATTAATTAATGAGAGAAGAAGTAAGACATCATGAATATCTCACTTGAAAACTCTCAAGACCAAACATTTACTACCAAGTAAGGAATGTAAATGAATAAGTATGAAGCCAGAGAAGTTGGCCAGTATCCATAGAGCAGTGATTAACTGAATTATGCTGAACACAGTTTGTGTGGATGTAGGAAGCCACACCTGGGCCTCCCCAGCAAACGCCTCCGAGAAGCCCGGGGCTCCGAGAGGCCCCGCCTCTGAGAAGCCCCGGGCTCCGAGAGGCTCCGCCTCCAGGGATCCCCGAGCCCCGACCGCAGCCGGCGGCGAGAGCCACCCGAGCCCCGACCGAGGCGAAGCCGCCTGAGCTCCGGGAAGGCCGTGCGGCTCCGGGAAGGCCGTGCGGCTCCGCCCCATTACGAGATGGCGCAGGGCCGGCAGGCTGCCAGGGAGGAGAGCCTAGTGCGCATGCGCAGCTCTCTCCTCAGGCCTCCTGAGGCAGTAGCCCCTCCCGAAGGGAAAATATGCTAATGAGGCACTGCTTGTAGTACCAATGTAGGGAAAATATGCTAATGGATGTGGCTTGTGGCACCAATGAATGGGCCACATGCAAATGAGGCATGGCTTGGTGCACCAATCAGCAACCACTATGACACCCCTCCCCCTTCCCTGGGAGTGTATAAAAGCAGCAGCTCTGCTGCTGTTCTGGGTCCTGGGAACTACAAGCAAGGTGCTCCAGAATAAAGCTGACTGAGAAGATCCTGGTGGTGGCGTGACTTTCTTGCTGCTCGACGGAGGAGGCAGGGAGGCGCGCCGCATGTGTCTATGTACAGAAACTATTGTCATTACTATGAATTATTGATCATTGAAGTTTATTTCTATACTGCTTACACCATTATTGAATTGCATATATATATATATATATATATATATATATATATATATATATATATATATATATATATATATATGCAGAACTAACCCAGATTGTGAGCTAGGGAGGAGGCCAATTACCTTTCAAAATCTTGACAATTTAACAATTTTTCCTTAAAAATGAATTCTATACATTAGAAGGAGATGATTTCCAGGAAAGGCTAGACACTAAATAATTTTTGTTCTCTTTTTTTTTTCCAAATGTATACAAGCTATTTGGAGTCTTCAATGGTGACTTATATCTTTAATTATTGATTTTTAATATGTTCTATATATGTTAGGATGTCTAGATATATTCTCATATTTTCATAACATATTGATGTTCTAATACATATCATCCTTTTTTAAAGCATGATTTCTTCTTATAAAGCATTACTTTTTTTTTTTTTTCTGGTTTTTCGAGACAGGGTTTCTCTGTATAGTCCTGGCTGTCCTGGAACTCACTTTGTAGACCAGGCTGGCCTCAAACTCAGAAATCCACCTACCTCTGCCTCCCGAGTGCTGGGATTAAAGGCGTGCGCCACCACGTCCAGCATAAAGCATTACTTTTAATGTAGGGTAGAACATATGATGTATGTGAGAGTACCCATGTCCATTGGTGCATGCGTTCAGGTCAAAGGAATATTTTAGTGAGTCAGTTTTCTCTATACATCATAGATTCAGGGCATAAACACTAGGTTCTCATTTTTGTGCAGTAACTGCCTCTCCCCACTGAGGTGACTCTCCAGTCCTTGCCTATCCATCTGGCCCTGTGAAGTGTACAATGTCTCTAGCAATTAACCACAAAACCACCCTAAGCTGATTATAGATTCATTAAGTAGATCCCTATGTCCCAAGACTTTCTATCAGCAGATACTAACTGTGGATAGTATCTGCTCCATCAAAGCCATCAATGCCAAGAACTCAATTAAGGGATAATTTTTAAAAATATTTTTTCTCCTTGACTCAATCCTAGATATAGTGAATAATATTCTGGCATGAAGTCCCTATAATCTTATATTTGTAATATATCCCTTACACAAGTCTACGTGGATAGTTCTATTGTCCATGACTTTGTCTTATTTCTCACTTCAAGCCTTCACTGTGCCAAGACTTTGACCAAAATGCATATAAAGAGTACATAGAAAACTCTGAACCCATTACAGAGGGCTTCTAGGTGATTTTGCCCCGGAGTTTCCCTACGTAACTATGAAGACATTTGCTTTCATGCTACACATTTATCTGTAAAAGCATTGCCAAAAAATAGAAAACATATTCAGTAGGAATATTGATGACTTCCTATGTCTTCAATCACAGGCTAAGGTAGGGATTACAGTAGTATCTGATTTGTGTAGCCTCAATAAGAAGCTCTTTGTTTTTAGCATTCATTAGTGGACATGTTAACAAGTATTTATAATATCCTGCTGAGTCTTATTGGACTAGGAGAAAAATAATTATGTATATTTTTCTGCTATGCAAATTTTACTGAATTGGTTCACTACCTCTGAAAAGCTGCAAGTATTTGAAATTCAAATGAACATTACCATCTGTGGTCTTCATTAACATTATAATGGCATCGTGATTTTAGGCATTTTTTGTTGATAAATATTAGTTTCCTCCAGCTTTGTACTGCTACTTTTAATTTTTCAGCTCATGAAGTTTAATAGGTAATCTATAATCTATTGTAAATCACAGAGCAAAGAGAGACTTTAGTAACGATGGATTCCAATGCTCTATTTTATAAAAACTGAAGCAACAAAAGGAAATTTTATTTACTTTTCTGATTACTGTGACCAAATACTTGATAAGAAATGACTTAAGGGAGGAAGGATTTCTTTTCACTCACTGAACAGTCAGGAGTCCATTATGACAAAGAAGGCGCAGAAGCAGGAGTAGCCCCATCTATGCTCACAGAAGCTCACTCACATTTCG
Source organism: Mus minutoides (assembly GCA_902729485.2). Taxonomy (NCBI): domain Eukaryota; kingdom Metazoa; phylum Chordata; class Mammalia; order Rodentia; family Muridae; genus Mus; species Mus minutoides. Next base: position 266,367 of record LR750706.1, read on the forward strand.
ACAGACTTGGAGACAGAGGGACTATAACACTAGTATCCTGCTGGTTGCTTTCCTTTTTCCCTGTTTATTCAATCCAAGATACCAATATGAGGGATTTTAAAAGGTGTGTTTTTCAGGTGGCCAGGCTTGTTCAGTGGATAACGATGTCTGTTGCCAAGGTTGATGACCTGGATTGGTAAGAAAGAGAGAAGTGAGTCCTACAAATGTCCATGCCTTCCTTCCCAAGAAGGAAATGAATTTAAAAGAGCGAGAAAGAAGAGATTGAGTGTCAAATGGAGAAGGAATGGACTCTGATAGTTAATCTTCAATGTCAGGCTGATTAGATTAATGCTTGTAGAATAAGTGAAGCATCCATTTCAGTGAATCTGTGGAGGTATTTACAGAAAGGAACAACAAAGGACATCTGTCCTGAATGCAGGCAGCAGCATCCCTTGTGTTTGATAGACTTGGGTAATGCTACTTTTTCAACTCTGTTATCTGGGATATGTGTGTCCCCTTTCTGGTACCAGTTCTACTCAGTACTTATAGATTTCCTAGGCAAATGTGTCACATTTTTACTGTTCTAAATATCCCGTGTTCTTCATTATAAGTAAATTAGACCTCACCTTCATGGTTTCACATAATGGCCACAAAAGGCTTCCCTGCAGGAAACAGAAACCTGCCAGCTTTCCAGAAAGCTGACCACTGCGGCTTTCTGGAAACCTGATGCAGCTCTCTGAGATCTCAAATTTCGTGTATCTCAATTTTGTAGAAAACCGAAACGATGAAGATGAGTACAGTTTCTGATGCCAGCTTTAGATGTAGCTTGGTACCTTTATGCCACAGCTACAGCACCCTTTGTGGGACTTTGCAGTGAAACCTGGAAAAACACTTCCCTAGATGGCTGTTTCCAGCCGAGTGTCCTAAAGGATCTATGGTTTTAGACATTTTACTTTCAATCAGCAAAAATTACTATACCCTAGACTTTGATGGTTAGCATCTTGGCCCCAGGGCAGTTTCTCTATTGTCCCCATGTAGAGCCTGGGGTTTAACTACAGATCTTTTATCTATACTAACCCAGTCTTCAGCTTTTCATTCTCTTATGCTCCTTTCTTTTCTGTGGTTCTGTTCTCCTCACTGCTCTCCTTCACTGTCCAAAATGATAGAATCAGTAACAAATGACCATGAATGCTGTACTATATTATAATTTCTTACACTAAATAAGTACGTTCATTACTTTTGAATTCAGGCTCACTCAAGTTTTAAGGTCAGGGCTGAATGCAGCCAGGTGTTATGTTAGAATATAATATGAATGGCCATCAGTCAAATTCACTGTGAGCCCTTGTTCTCCTCTGAAATGACATTAACTGACTTCATTTCCCAGGTTGCTATCTGGTATTCTCCCACCATAATGGCCCATAAAGTTCTGCTTACAGAATTCTGGGGCTTCTCCTGGCTGCAGCATTAAATATTTTTGTAATTCTTTGTAATATATTTGTAATTCTTTTGAGATTTGTTTAAATCATTTGTCTACTTATAGATTCAATTGTTTGAGGTTTTGAGTTGCTTTTTTGTCCTCATTGTTTGTTTTGATTTGAAACCCAAACATTTATTTTATGACTGATTGAAATCCTCAAGATGAACTGGATACTGCAACAACCACCCTCTTGGGTTTAAGTATAGTTCCTTCAAAGAATCCATGTCTGAATCTGCAATAGACAATTTTTAGTGCTTTCTTTGTCCAGCCTTGACACTTATATTTTCTCTTGCACTTGGCAAGATAGATAGCCAAGTTTGCCACAGATCAACTTCTAAATTTGGTAGGCCTTAGATTCACAGCTGTAGTACAACACATGTGTCTTATTGAGACAATTTCCAAAGTAATAATATTCCATTCCTCATCTTGCTTCTGCCATGAAGGCCAAAGAAATTGAGAGAGTTTGAGTTCTTTGTATATTCTGTATTAAATGTCTGTCAGATGAATAACTGGAATAAATTTTCCCCGCCTTTTCATGTTGTTTCTTTACTGCCTATGTTTCCTTTGTTGTGTAGAAGCTCTTTAATTTCAAAAAAATTTTATTGCCAATCATTGTTCTTCTTCGTAAGCTATATAAGAAGTCATTGCTTATGCCAGTGTCTTGAAGTGTTTCCTCTCTCTTCTTTTCCTAGTAGATCCTAGTGGTTTCAAAGTTTCAGGTGTTATATTAAAGTTATTGGTACTTTTTTTAAAGTTAAATTTCTTACAGAGTAAGAGGTAAGAATCAAGTTCTATTCTTTTACATCTGGATATCCATTCTTCCGTGAACAAGTTATTGAACAGGCTGACTTTCTCACACATTTCTGGCATATTTGTTAACAATCATGTGTCTTATTGTGACCCTTTCCAAGAGAATAATATTCCTTTCCCCATCATCTTGCTTCTGCCATGAAGGCCAAAGAGACTGGAAGACACATGGGTTTTTTTGTTTTGTTTTGTTTATTTTTTTGTTTGTCTGTCTGTTTGTTTAAATCAGGAGGTTGTTTTTATGTAGGTTAATATCTGGTTCTTCTATGTATTCAGTGCTATTACTGTTTCTTTTGTGATTTACTATACTGTTCTTGATACTAGGCTCTGAAGTATGAGTTGAAACCAGATAATCTACTACCTCTATCATTGCTCTTTTTGATCAAGAATTCCTTAACTGTTGTTCATGTTAGATTTGACTGTCAACTTGACACAGCCTAGAGTTACTGGGGAAGAAAGTCTTAATTACCCAGATCAGATTAGCCTATGGGCATATCTGGGAGTGTGGAGGAAATGTCTTGATTATTATCTAATGTAGGAGGATACAACACTGTGGGACCATAATGGCCCAGGACTATGGAGGAAAGGTCAAGAGAGCTTCAACCCTGGGTCCCTCAGATGAGGCAGGAGTTAGCTACAACTCCCTCCCAATCTTTGACTTTATAAAGTTTCACATACACACACAAACACACACACACACACACACACACACACACATCTTACAGCACCAGTATATGCAGATGAAGCATCTTCCAACACCCCTGTCCTGGTCAATGACACACATTTAGCCACACAAACCTTGCTACAGATACCCTAGGCCACCTCCTCTGGTTTACAAGTATCCCTTTCCCCTAAGCCAATGAACTGAAACAGTTCTGTGAAGTTGTTTCAGGATGTATTTATTGCCTAAAGACTCACATCTACTAAGATCCTGCCCAGCACTCGCCCTCCTGCTTAAACAAGCTTCCTTTCCTTTAGCCCAGCTCAGTGCACAATGGCTATCTCAAGGGAGAAGCTGACAATGTTGGAAAACTCTGATATTAAAATCTACCATGACTGGACAGCTGACTGAGCCCGATACCAAATGGAGCGCTGCCTTTTCCAGTGGGGGCTTCTTCTCTACCGGACCTTATCTGGGGAGCCTGATTCCCACATCCTCTAGCATTCAATAAGCAGGTGCTCTTGTCTTAATGAGAAAGCTAGTTTTATCACAGAAATGGGATGAAACCAGAGCAGTTATTTAGGATCATTTTGACTTATACATAAATCTACTCATTCCCCTGTTTGACACCTAAGTTGGTCCTATAACTTAGCTATTGAAAATAGTGCTGCAGTAAACATTGATGTGCAAGTATCTCTGTGATAGATAAACAGACAAACTTTTATTTCAAAATGTTTGATATGAAAATATAAACAGATACAGATGTCTACAGGAATAAAGTGTATAGGAAAATCTATGTAGTAGAACATAAAGCTTCAGCAATATATTTTCAACATTGAAAGAAATTTAAGGTGGCATATCTTATTGTATTACTGATGAATTGAGGTTGTATTAGTAGTGCATGCCTTAGAAAATCTATCTACCGCCGGGCAGGGTTGCACACGCCTTTCATCCCAGCACTCGGGAGGCAGAGGCAGGCAGATTTCTGAGTTCGAGGCCAGCCTGGTCTACAAAGTGAGTTCCAGGACAGCCAGGGCTATACAGAAAAATCCCTGTCTTGAAAAAATCCAAAAAAAAAAAAAAAAAAAAAAAAAAAAAAAAAAAAAAGAAAATCTATCTACCAAATTTAAAATATGTGTATTTGATGTTATTTTGTCTTATTATTGTATCATCTTATAATTCTTTATTTCTAACTGTGGTTTTAATAATTGTGGTTTTTTTTTCAGAAATGTAATTCTTATAGTTTTCAGAAGATTACTGTAGACATATTAAGAAAAACTTTGACCAAAAGTTTATATGTATTCCTTCATGTAAAATATATACATCTTAGTAAATGAGGATATATTTGATAAATAAGGCAATGAAAGGAGGCCAGAACTGCTAAAAAAAAAAACCCATGAAATTCAAAAATGGTCAGAATCACTCTCACGGAGAAGGTGAAGTATAAAATGAGACCTAAAGGAAGCAGAATGGAACATATAGATGAATATTGTTACCATTGGCTTTAGACTTTCTCTCAAAATCCCATATGTGGGAGATCATGTCAATAGTACCAGAGTCTTCATAGGTGACTAGAACAAGAGATCTCTAACCTCATCAGTGGTTAATCTGTTGAGAAATTAGAGTTATATGAACTATCAGTTTATAGCAGAAATGATATAGTCAGAGACTTTTTGTATAAGTAGGTCACTAAAGGGATATCACTAAGGGGGATAACTTGTGTTGATCCCTTTGTTCACACTCTAACGCTTTGCTTCCCATCTTCCTCATGGAAGATTAGTAATATCTAATGAAATCAGAAAAGCCATCCTGGAATGATGCTGTAGGACTTTTTAATTCACAGTAACTATTTTAGTCTTTACGTATAGACAAAAGTAAAGCTTCTGGAGGGTATGGTATGGTCCAATATATATAAAGAATATATATATATATATTCTTTATATATATATATATTCTTTATATATATAAAGAATATATATAAAGAACTCAAGAGGGTGGACACCAGAAAATCAAATATCCCCATTAAAAAGTGGGGCACAGAGTTAAACAAAGAATTCTCAACTGAGGATACCGAATGGCTGAGAAGCACTTGAAAAAATGTTCAACATCCTTAATCATCAGGGAAATGCAGATCAAAACAACCCTGAGATTCTACCTCACACCAGTAAGAATGGCTAAAATCAAAAACTCAGGTGACAACAGATGCTGGCGTGGATGTGGAGAAAGGGGAACACTCCTCCATTGTTGGTGGGAATGCAAGCTGGTTCAACCACTCTGGAAATCAGTCTGGCGGTTCCTCAGAAAATCGGACATAGTACTACCAGAAGATCCTGCAATACCTCTACTGGGCATATATCCAGAAGATATTCCATCTGGTAACAAGGACACATGCTCCACTATGTTCATAGCAGCCTTATTCATAATAGCCAGAAACTGGAAAGAACCCAGATGTCCCTCAACAGAGGAATGGATACAAAAATTTTGGTATATTTACACAATGGAGTACCACTCAGCTATTAAAAACAATAAATATATGAAATTCCTAGGCAAATGGATGGATCTGGAGGCCATCATCCTGAGTGAAGTAACCCATTCACAAAAGAACTCACATAACATGTACTCACTGATATGTGGATATTAGCCCAGAAACCTAGACTACCCAAGATACAATTTACTAAA